>RJWJ010036427.1:0-16110 GCA_004363605.1 Indri indri | reverse complement strand
CTGGTCCAATGTCTGCCTTTAATGAGGATAGTTCAAGGCCAAATGGTTGATCCTGAAGGCCAATGCTGGGCTCAGGAATGGGCCCAGAGGTGACAACTTCCTGGCTCCGGGCCCTCACCTTCCCTTTGGGCCCCCCAGTGCCCTCACACAGCCTCCCTCTCTGGGCTCAGCTGAGAAGGCTGAGGAAACCCTCCCATGGCATATCTGCGTTTGAATGGGGGTCTGGAGAGGCTGAAAGGCATCAAGAGCCACACT
The DNA here is from genome assembly GCA_004363605.1 of Indri indri. Lineage (NCBI taxonomy): Eukaryota > Metazoa > Chordata > Mammalia > Primates > Indriidae > Indri > Indri indri. The sequence goes on along the minus strand of RJWJ010036427.1, from coordinate 15,855 downwards.
GAGTGAACCTCATCAGGGGTCTCAGGCCTGGGGAGTGATCTGCAAATTGGAGTCTGGTGGTCTTCCAAACACATCAGCAGGCAACTGCCTCCTCCCTCCCAGAAGACTGCCTTTGGTTGGGGTCCTTCTCTCTCCTGCCCCAGAGAACACAAGGCAACAGAAACAGTAATAATAGCTAATGGTTATGGAACAGGCCTGAAATGTCAACCTCTGGCCTAAGCACTGTGATCTCATCTGAGCCTCCCAGAAGCAGGTGGCATCTTAGACCCATCTTATAGCTACAGAAAACCAAGGCTTGGAGAAGTTCCTTAACTTAGCCCAACTGCTCAGCCAGGAAGCCACGCAGCTAAGGTTCAAACCCAGGCAGTCTGAGCCAAGAGTTCTCTCTCTTAAGCATTATGCTCAATTGGTTCCCAGAAAGTTGACCTTTTAGACCCAATGGTTTCCAGCTGGTTCCCTATCACCCAGGTCTGGTCTTGAGAAACAGGAAAATGGCCGGGAGGGAAGTGGGGGGTGAGGACAGGGAGGCCAGGGTGGGATGTAAACTAGAGTATGCTAGGAAGCTGACTGCCCTCCCCCTTGACTGGGCATTCCCCGGGCCCTCCCAGGAGTCCCCTCCTCTGGAGGGGGAGGCTCACTCAGGCCAGTTCTAGAGTTTCCCTTCTGCCCTGACATCCTGGTCTCAACACCTGCTTTGAATTATTTCAGATCTTAAGGAGACACAGGAGCCTGAACCCTGGGCACTGTGGGAGGCCAAGGAGCTGCCCGGGGGCTCTGTGGACACACATACCTTCCACCCCCAGCGAAAGCGTCCTGGGGCAGGCCCCACGCAACAATGGGGATACAGCATGGTCTTTCTTTTCCCACGGCCCCGCCATCTACAAGGTACTTTCAAAGTTCATGTCGCATTGGCTCTTCATAATTTTGTGAGGCTGGGATATGTAAGGACAATGCCTCTTACAGAAAGGAGATTTTCATTCAAAACACTTCTGGGGTTCAATCCCGGCCACTCAGCCCAGCCGGGTCTGGAGCACAGTCTCTGGACTCTCCATCTAGTGCTCTTTTTGCTACAGCATCCACATGCACCTCCACCCCCCACAGGAGACCTAGTGTTTTAGCAGCAGATAAAATCAACCGGCCCCTGGAAACTGGCCCCTGGAAATGTGTCAATCACGGAGTCCAGAAGACAAGTGTCAAAGGAGAGAGATACTAGAGATTCTTGTTAAGAGACCATGTTGGGTTTGACCCAAATAACACCAGAAAAAAAGGAGAAAATAACAATGTGAGACATGACATTGCCCGTGGAGACGTGGACGGAAGCCGGGGTTTGAACGCAGTGGGACAAATTTCAAAGGGGGCCCTATTCCCCACCCAAAGGGTGAGCGGGTGGGGAGGACCCTGACACACACAGAGCTGCTGTTACCTACAAGACAGCGGGCAGAAATATTATTTCACGTAATCGCCATGATAGCCCTGTGGCTCTAGGATTATCACTTCCAGTCTACAGAGGAGGAAACTGAGGCACTGAGGTTGATTCCATCCTCCAGGAGTGCGGAGATGCCGATGAACTCTTCCTCCAATGGCCAGTGGGCTGCTTGATTCAGTGTGGTGAGCAGGGTCTTTAATAGCCAAAGCGAAAACAGCCCAAAAGTCCATTAACTGGTGAATGGACAAAGGCAGCAAATCCATGCAAGGGAACACCATACAGCAATCAAAAGGAAAGCACTGCTGACATTACGACAACATAGACGGCCCTCAAAAGTATTCTCAAGGGGGGTGATTTCTCCCTAAGGGGGAGAAAATTGGTTCTTAGAGACACACCTTAGCTATTACAATGGTCTGTGGCCCTCCAAAGCTCAGCCCACCCGACAAAATGGTATTTCTTGGTATTTAATTTCTGTCTTCGGGAGAATTTAATTTTTCTCCTTCAGGGAAGAGTGGATAGTAATGAAAAAAAGGTTAAGAAACTGTGCTCAGTAAAAGAAGCCACACTCAATAAAAGACCATATTGTATGAGTCCATGTATATGAAATGTGCAAAGAGACAAATCTATGGAGAAAGAAAGCAGATCAGTAGTTGCCTAGGGCTGGACGTGGGAACAGGGAGTGGCTGCAACCCAGTGACAGGGACCTTTTTGGGGTGACGAAAATGTTCTATACTTGAATTGTGGTGATGGTTGCACAACTCTGTAAATTTCCTAAAAGTCATTGAATTGTACATTTAAACCAAATGAGTTTTCTGGTATCTAAGTTATACTTCAGTAAAGCTATTTTTTTTTTTTTAAAAAAAAAAAAAGGAAGAACAGAGTCTTGGGGATCTGAGAGGCCCAGCCCCAGCTCTGGTTCCTCTACTCCCATGCCCCAGGCAGGTTACGCCAGGCCTCAGTGTCCACATCTGTAAAATGGGGTCTCTACCAGAGCTTTGGGAGGCTATGAGGATCCAATGAGATGTGTTCAAAGCCCTTACCACAGGGATGTGAGGGTCTAAGGGGCCTGACTTCAGGACACTAAATTTGAGCAGACATAGAACTTCTCATGTTCCAGGCCTTAGGTAGGATAGCATCTCCTTGAGAGGCCTTCCTTGACCCCTGGAGGTGAATGCCTAGGGAATGTTTACCTTCCCTCAGACACTTCCTGAAATCTCACTGGCCTTTCTGTTGCTCTCCCCATTGGAATGTCAGCTCCAGGCGGGCAGGGACCTTACCTGCCACAGCCATCCCTGCTGTTAGGGCACTGGCACAAAGCAGGGATGGACAAGTATTCCTTATGACTTATTATTGTTGGTGGAATACAAAACGCATGCAGTCCCGTGAACAAAGTTTGCTCACCAGAAAGGTGCACGTTTCTGGAGGCTTCTTCTTTCCCTCAGAAAGACTTTTTTATCAGGTGTGTGAAGGGGCGAATAATTCTGGACAAAAATTTGCTTAAATGACATCGATTCATTTGCCCTGCATGTCTAGCGTAGCGATTCTTATCGTGGGGCTCATGAACTACTGAAAACATACACAGCGCGCTGTCTGTATTCGAGCAGATACATTTTCTTCTAGCACTCATCAGAGTATCAAAGGGGTTCACGACGGAAACAAGGTCACGATTCTCTGGTGCTCCAGGTGAAACTCCTGCGTGTGGAGACCATGCCCCCACACCTACCCCACGTCTCTGTCTCTTACACACACACACACACACACACACACACACACACACACACACACACTCATCTGAAACTCTGGACTTAATGGGGAACTTGAGGCTGGGCGGTGACGGGGAATCGTCACGAGACTGAAGAGACAGGCGCCACCAGCCCTCAACATCTGTTCCTAGTAGGCTAAGTTGTGAAATTAGAACCGGGGCTGGGGCGTATATAAAGCAAGCCGGCAAGAGATAAAGTAAGGCAAAACCTCCCTCTCCCTCAGCATCTACCTGGAGCAAGGCGAAGCAGGAAGCCCGGGCGGCCGGCGAGAGCAGGGCATTGTGGGTAGCGGGCGGAGGCTGTGTCTTCCTGGCTCCACCCGGTGATGCTCCAGGTGTGTGTGCTTGAGCCAGCAAGCGAGGAGGGAGAAAAATCAGCTGTCTGCTCTGAACATACTTAACCCCTCCACTCTAAAAACAGGGTGTCAGGCAGCGAGGGGCCCAGGAAACCAGCTCCTATTCTCTCAACACTGTGGACCTTAAGGAATAAAAACAAGAAAGCAGAGGCCTGGGGAACGGTGTGGCTAATTACACCTACCGAGCGACAAATCACTTGGAAAACATAAATACGTTTTCAAGGACACTCCTCCACTAACGATGCTAAAGTGTTTTTCTTTCAAACCCCAGCAAGAAAATCCAAGGGATGAAACAAACTTCGCTTATTTTAGTTTCTACTCAATTACCTGTTAATGGAAAAAATCTGGCACCAGCCATAATGAGGCAGGCATGAGCTCACTGGCGCGGGGGTCGGCCCTGTCAGGGAAGGCTCCAACAAGCGCAGCCTTTATCTGCCTCTCTATAACCCTTTTCAAACCTGCTGTCAGGGAGCCCGCGCTGAGCAGGCTGGAGAGGAGGGCTTGGAACCTGCTCCAGGCCTCCGAGGCCCTCTGGGAAAAGGAAAATTGTTGTTGGCAAGTCTGCCTGGCTCCAGAAATTGATCCAGTGCCCCCCACTTGTCCGAGCAGCAGCAGACAGGGCTAAGAATTTTGTTATAATTAAATAACAGAGTGCTGATTGGTTGCTGGAGGTGGTCTTGAAGCTGGTGTTTAAAAGCAGAGGAGAACAACGGTTACTATTCATAGGAAAAGCCCAGAGTCTTAAAAATCCATCTGTTTCGTTCCCAAATTTAGGCCAAAAAAATGCTCACTTGCTGTCTTTAAAAATACCACCTGCTTTGAGATGTTGTATAATGTGCCATTATATAAGGTGGAGGGGGCCGGGTGGGAGGATGCGTGCAGTGGGCAGAGCCCCTTCCTGGGGAAAACAGAGGCAGCCTTGCAGAGGGCCGGGCTGTCACTCCAAAGGCCGAGCCTCTGATGCCCAACAGCAGCCTTGAAGCACCAAGAGACTCTTACCACAGTTGCCCCCTCAAAAGCAATGCCCTCCATCCTGTACCAACCTGGCCTCGGGTGCGGCCATGGGGGTTATAACAGGGGCTGGCCTGGGATGGTGCTCTCACCCCATTGCCCACCTCAGCTGGGCTGCAGGGCGAGGCCGCCACTCCTGGAACCAAGGGGAGGGGAAGCACCCAGGCCCTCTCAGCCAGGCAGCTGGTCACTGGCATCTTCCCTCCACACGCCACCCTACCCCAGGGTGTGGCAGCCACAGGACATTTGCTTCTCAATGGGACGCCTCTGCTTTAACCAAGTGGACAAATATCCTAGTCTAGACTAGCCCTGATGGCATTTCCTAAGACTCAGAGGAATTTGAGGACTCAGTTTCTTCTTAAGATTCTTTTTTTTTTTTTTTTTTTTGAGACAGAGTCTCACTCTCTTGCCTGGGCTAGAGTGTCGTGGCATCAGCCTAGCTCACAGCAACCTCAAACTCCTGGGCTCAAGTGATCCTCCTGCCTCAGCCTCCCAAGTAGCTGGGACTACAGGCATGTACCACCATGCCTGGCTAATTTTTTCTATATATTTTTAGTTGTCCAGCCAATTTCTTGCTATTTTTAGTAGAGACGGGGGTCTCACTCTTGCTCAGGCTGGTCTCGAACTCCTGAACTCAAACGATCCACCCACCTCGGCCTCCCAGAGTGCTAGGATTACAGGCGTGAGCCACCGCACCCGGCCCTTCTTAAGATTCTTAATCACAGGGTGAGTGAAAAAAACTGGCTCTGTAGTCGTAGGCCTAGTTTTAATCCCAGATTTGCCACTTTTTGGCTGAACATGTCACTTTGCTCCTTCCCGTGACAAATGGAAATAGGAAGACTTACATCATAGTATTTGGGTGAAGGACAAATAAAATAATGCATGTTGTTCCCGATGCCTGGGAGCCTAGTACGGGGCCTGGCACATCAGAGGCACTGCTCACAGGTGGCTGCTGGATTTCCGGGAGCTTCACACTGAAATCCTGCATTGCGTTGGAGGACCCAAACCCGGATACTCACCCAGGATTGGGAACGCGTCTTAGAGCTGGCAGCTGGGTTAAAATTCCCCACATCAAAGCAAGCCAGTAGAGAATTCAAGGCAGCAGGTAGTTAGGAGAAAGATCCCTGGTCCAGATTGCAGGGAATCATGACATCCAGCCTAGACCCTGCCTGCACCCAGCTGCGTGGCTTCAGGCAAGGCACTCCTGGAACCCCTTCTCTGGGCTTCGGTGTCCTCTGCTCCTTCTTTCTAGGTCTTAGAGACTAGGCAGTTCCACTCCGTTGAGAACAGCTGCTTTTCCCTACAAAGCCCTCCTGGAATTCCTGCTCAGAAGGATCTTGGGACTTCTGAAGGCCCAGGGGGAGGGGAACTATACAAGGAGCCCCAGGAACTGTGCGAGTTCCCGCCGCACCCTGACACCAAGGGCAAGCTCTAATTTCACTAACATGCCCGAGATTTCCCATCTCTACCCTCCCTCAACACTTGTACCCCATAAGGCAAATACAGACCGCAGGGCACTTTCTAGCAGAGTGTTATCTGAAACAGTTATTAATAGGAATTCAATGTGTTTTATGATTATTTATTCTTAGAGGCCATTCCAGAAAGCCCCACTCCATCTACATTTTTCACGGTGAATTTCCTGCCATACTTGGTCTCATAAAGCTAACAGGAATATGGGTGAGGGGGTGGACACCACATAGCTTGTTTTGTTTTATTTTAAGTAGCAACCAGCACTACCTTTAGGATCCAGAGGAAGTTAGCATGCTTAACCTGAATTCTTCATTATTCCATAAATCAAGTGAATAGGGAGCATTAAAATTTTTTCAAAAGGTTTGTTTCATGTCTTAGCTTTTAGCCATGGTGACTCCCCTCCTCAGGGCCCACTCTCTAGACTTTCGGTCCCCAACCCCTGGTCTGTGGACTGGTACCAGTCCATGGCCTGTTAGAGACCGGGCCACAGAGCTTGGCCACACACCCCCTACCCCCACCCGCCACCGTGGAAAAACTGTCTTCCATGAAACTTAGCGGGGTGGACACAGCAGGAGGTGAGCAGTGAGCGACTAAAGCTTTGGCTTTGACATTCCCCATCGCTCGCATCACTACCTGAGCTCCCCACTCTCCCCCCACACCCTCCACCGTCCATGGAAAAATTGTCTTCCATGAAACCAGTTCCTGGAGCCAAAAAGCTTGGGACCGATGTTTAGAGCATATGGCAGTCATAGCTACGGTGTTTTATTACCTGCTCTGTATGACACACACAACCTGGAGAACTTCTGTTCCTCTCACCCATCCAATACTACGTTCAGCATTTTGGTGCAACGGAGCATATATAATCTATAAGAAAAATTCAGAGGAATCTTGAGGGCTTTAGACGAGAAGTGCTCATCTATTGCATGATGAGCACAATTTACTCATCCAATCTAATATTGATGGACAGCTAGCTCATGTCCAGTTTTGGGCCATTATGAATAAAGCTGCTATGATCATCTACTAAAGTTAAACATGTCATTTGGATACGCCTTTTTGTGAATTACTTTGTCGTGTTTTTTGGTTTTGTTTTGCTTTTTGCCCTTTTCAATTGGTTAAGCTATCTTTTCTTTTGATATTTTTAGGAATTCCTTTTACTTCTGGATACTAGTCCTTTGTCAGAGAAATGTGTTAGAAACATTATCTCCTAGCTTCACCTCCCCTTTTCACTCTTTAAATGAGTTTGTGATAAATGCTTTCGGCAAACAAAAACTAGGAAAGAATTTTCTTAACTTGATGACACGTATCTACAAAAACATACAGCTAACACTATGCTTAATAGTGAAACAGTGAATGATTTTCTCTGAGTTCAGAAAAAAGACAAGGAAACCGTTATCTCCACTCCTAGTCAATAGTCTATTGGAGGCTCTTGCCCAGGCAAGAGAATTGAAATCTCTAAACCTCAGTTTACTTGGATATACAATGAGGGCAATACTTATACCTACCTTACAGAATTGTTAAGGATTAAATGAGATTAAGATTTAAAAAGTGATTAGTTCGATACTTGGTAGATCGTACGATTTTTTTGCACCCAGTTATTCTTATTACAGAATTATACAACCATGGTCTTTGCCATTTGAAAGCAAAGGAACAAGGCAAATTTTGTTTTTCCTTCAAATACTGGCAGAGTGTATTTTCCTATCTTATTGATGTGTGGCTGGGCTGTATGTTTTGGCCAATGGAATGTAGTTGGAAACTGACAATGTGCCAGTTTCAAACTGAATGCTTAAGACAACTCATATGTTTCCGCCATAACTATAGGAACATGCCCTGGGTAGTCACTAGTCTCAGAAAAAGAGACGTGTCGAACAGATCTGAACTTGACTTAGCCCAGAGTCAAGTTCAGCTGATCCCATGAGCGTCACAGCTGACTTACAGGCCTAATGGCAAGAAAAAGAAAGGCTTGCACTTATAAGCCACTGAATTTTGGGATAGTGTGTTACACAGCATTGTTGCAGACATAGGTGACAAATACACTTGGCATATAATTAATGCTTAATAAGTAGCAACTATTAATATTTAACTTACGCCTCAGTTTCCTCACCTAAAAATTGGGAATAAAACTACAACATAGAGTTGTTAAAAAAATTAAGAGAGCTAACGTACATGTAAGCATTATATTTCCGAAGATGTACTCCAAGGAACATTAATTTGGAAGGAAATTAATAAACATTACCCTCTCAAAAAAGTCTTCTATGATCAATTACACTTGGCAAATGTTGTAGGTAGAGTGAAAGAGTGTTCTTTGTGGCAGACTTTCACAGAGCCTTATAAGTTAATGAGCATTTTGAAACTCTAAGAGGAGGCATAGTATGAAATGTTACCCAAATAGATCAGACCAAGAAGACTCCATGGGACCAAGTGCTCTACGGAGCCCATTTTGGGAAATACTGGTGTAATGTACTTAGTAAGTGCCCATCAATAAACTTTATTCTGTTAACTACATTTTGCACACCATGCATGCTGCATTTTATATATTAAATATATAAGAGCTAATATTAATGTTTAAACTTGGCTTTTAAACTTTAACCACAGTAAGAAAGATTTTTATATAATGCAGTACACACATACAGCAATAGATTCTACTTTCTATTTCATTCGATTTTATTTTTTAAAAATACTGGCCTGATCCACTAAATTGATTTTTTGACCTATCAATAGATTGCAATCCATAATCTACAAAACACTATATAATATGTATATTCACTATTAGAATATATAATATACTTCTAATTTTCTTCAGTTGTAGGATTCTGTAACTTCTATTGCTGAGTCCAAAATGGCTCAGTGAATATAATTATCAACCGTTTTTATTATTATTACATACATAAATATCAGAAAAGGGGGGGACCTCCTGCACACACAGAGAGAGAGAACACCTGGTGGTCCCACAGCAAAAGCCTCTAGCAAGACCATGGATCAAATTAGCTCCATCCTCCACCTCTCTCTAGCTACTCAGATGGTCTATGTCTTTATAATAAGCAATATAGCATAGTATTCAGTTATGCCTGAGTCAGGCTGTCTGGGTTTGAATCTTAGGCTCACTGCTTCCCAGATACATGCCTTTGGGAAAACCATGTAACTTCTCTAAGCCTCACTTTCTACATCTGTAAAATGAACATAGGAGTGATTTCTATCCCCATATGAGGACCAAATGAAAAATGCAAGTCTAGTTTTTAGCACATCCTTTTGTTATGATCCTCACATAAAACCCCTTTCTAGGTGGGCAGCTTGTCCAGTACTCAAGAATGTTGGTGCCTCCCTATTCCTTGAAAATCCCATCCTATAAGATGGTGAAGGAATGAACTCAGGAAAAACTAGAGACCAAGCTGGCTTCATCCAGACTTATTGGTCAGTGCCTAGAACAGTACCTGGTGCAAACAGGTGCCCAAGAAATAGTCACTGAATGAATCAAAGAATGAACAAGTGTGCTTACTCACAGCTCCCACGAAGTATACCCACAAGATGCCAGCTTTAAAAAAAAAAAATCCAGCTTCAGAGCCAGAACTCACCAAAGCTGCCTATCGGACCAATGCCAGAATTCACGAGAGGCCCCTGCATGGCCGCACACCTGAGAATGCTGAACCACACCTGGAATGAGAGATGAAGAAGCCAAGCCCAGGTGGGAATCCTTTAGAAAATCCCATCTATGCCCCTGTTCATTAGCGATTCCCAGTTCTGGTTTGTGGTACTGCCTCAGGCACAGTTCACAAGAGACTTTTAGGCTACTCCTTAGTTTCTTTCCAAAGGGCTTTAATTAAAACACATTTCTATGCCACATGTCTATACCACAAAAAGCACCCCAGCCAGGGCTGAGGTTCCCCAGAGAATGGAAGACATTTTCATGGGGCCATTGAGTTGCAGGTAAAATGACTTGTGGATGAGCCACAGTGTCCCTGGGCCACGTGATGTGTCTGCGTATCTAGATTTCTGTGATTCTGTCACTTGGGTGTGAAGAGCTGGACTAGCAGAACCCCACAGAGAAATAAAGAACACAAATAGACTAGCCTTTAGCGTTTAGGATAACGATAAACTCCATGACTTACCATTCCAGGCACTCTGCATTTTAGCCCTCCTAAGAATCTGTCAACATGGATACCACCACCACTACCCGTTAGCTGAAGAAACAGGGCCCCAGAGAGGCGAAGGAATTACTCAAGGACACACAGCGAGGTGGAATGCGGGATCCTCCAAGCCAAGATTCACTCTGCTGCTCCCAGCTGCTTCCTTCCTTGAAAGCCTGGATCTGGATGAAAGGTCCTTCCGCGAGTAAATGAATCCACATCATCAGAATAAAAAGTGAGCTTTCTAACACCTGAGATGGAAAACCATCTACTACAATAATCATTTTCCATGTGGGCCTGTCTGAGACCACCACCCACCGTGGAACAACTGCCCATTCTAAAGGATTCTGTGCTAAGACTCTGCAGTGGTTCCAGAACCGGCAAATGCTTTCTGTAGTAGACTGAACGGTGCCCCGCTCCCCCAAATATGTGTCCATGTCCTAATCTGAAAACTTGTATGAAAAGTTTAATATGAAAGACATGTATGACTTTATATGGCAAAAGATGCAATTAAGTTAAGGATCGAGAGAGAAGGGGTTTATCCAGGATTAACCTGGTGGGCCCAAAAGACAATCATGTGTATCCTTACGAGAGAGGAGAGGGAGTTTGGAGACAGCCACAGAGACGGCGATGTGAAGATGGAGGCAGGGACTGGAGTGACGTGGCTGCAATCCAAGGGATGCAGGACTGCGGGCAGCCCCCAGGAGCTGAAGGTGGCACGGGGCAGATGAGCCTCTGGAGGAAGCATGGCCCTGCCACCACCTATCGCAGACTTCCGGCGTAACGCTGTGAGAGAATCAATTTGTGTTGTTTTAAGCCACCAAGTTGGTGGTGATTCATTACAGCAGCCACAGGAAACGCACACCCTCCTAATATGCGAACATACTTGGCCAAGTCCCACCAGAGGCCAGCAATGACGTGGCACAGGGAGTGAGTTACGGTTTCCCGGAGTTTGTAGCAGGGTCTCTTCTTAGTCACAAAACATCCACAGATCCACTCTTACGGATGGAACTGGAAGATGCTCACTGTGAAAATAAACTCTTGAGGTAGGAAGAAATCAAACAGATGTAGAGAGGAAGGGTTGAAGGGCAAAGGCTTGGCCCGGCATTTGGGAGACTCGAACTTGGACAGCAGGGACCACCACAGGTCCGGGGGAGAGGAGTTCCTCAAAGTATCAACCAAGTGCCGCAGGGCAGGTAAGCTAGGTGATCATATTTTGAATTTCAGGAAGAGAGCTGTACTCAGGCTGGCTGACAGCAGGGGCTCCCCCTGCCCTTTTTCTGACCTCTGTAACAAGGGCATTGAGCTATACTCCAGCATGGCCGAATGCATTAAGAAGGTCACCATCACCCTGGTGTGAGAACACATTTGGAAGCCTTATGGAAAGTTCCCATTCTTCTGCCTCTCCCAATGTAGATGTTGAGTTGACCAACCTCATTCCTTCCTTCCTTCAACAGATATATATCAAGTACCCACTATATGCCTGGCACTAAACCAGGACCCTGGTATACAGCCGTGAACGTGAAAGCCACAATCCTGTCCTCCTGGAGGGCTCTCTAGAGAAATGGTTTTCAACTGGGGGTGATTCTGCCCCCCAGAAGACATCTGACAATGTCTGATGACATTTCTGGTTGCCACAACTTGCAGGAGGAGGGTGCTTATAGCACCTAGTGGATGGAGGCCAGGGATGTAGATAAACATCCCACAGTGCACAGGACGGGCCCTCACGACTAAGAATTATCTAGCCCGAATGCCAAGGGTGCTGAGGTTGAGGGCCTACCTAAGCAGGCAACACCCGTTGACACGATAGTGGCTAGTGGGCCAAAGGGGAGGGAAGACGGAGTCTGGGAGAGCACAGAGGAGGGAGACAGCATCCACCCTCGAGGGGTCAGGACCATCTTCCCAAAGAAAGTGGTGTCTACAGTGAGACCTGAAGCATGAAGGGAAGTTTTCTAGGCAGGAAGAGCAAAAACGCTTTTTGGTGGCTTAACGCTGTAGTACAGCTAAGGAGGAAAGTGAGTGAGTGGGTGTGTGAGGCAGAGGAGTAGGTGGAGGAAACAAGGAAACCCTTTAAAGGGACTGTCCCATCACTTCTCTTTGTAAGGGGAAGCTGTCTTTATTGTGGGAGGCAGAAGAGCATGGGCTTGGAGTCAGATCTGGATTTAAGTCCCGGCCCCACCATCCCCTGCCTGTGTGGCCTTGCAGAAGACATTCAAACTCTTGAGTTCCTAAATCCATTTAGAAAATAAAGCAGAGGGTGGTGGGGGAGAATAATAGCCATCTCAGGTGGGAGTGTCAGGATGAAATGAGAAAATGCACATAAACAGCCTGGCAGTCTGCAACGAATAACGGATATTGTTCTTATTTGTGTTTTCAAAGGTCACTCTGGGCTCAGTGCGCAAAATAAAATGAGGAAGGACAACCAGAAACACTCCTCCCTGGGAATACAAAGCAAAGCAAAAACAAAATACTGAGATTTTACAGAACAAAAACTAGCTTGAGCGAAGCAGAGTTTCCGAGGGGCTTTAAAGTCCTTGATGCGACACCGTGGTAACCTTAAGAAACAACAACGGCAACATGAACAGCTTCCGTGCCCATTGAAATCTGTGTCCTTTGAAGGTGCAGATGTCCTAGATAAATGGTGCAAAGCATCCATCCATCCGCTTAGTCAGCAAGAGACATGAAATTCAGTGGAAGCCTGAGGATGATCTTTACTGGGGCCCCTCCTCAGTGGTGATGAACTTGCACTCTTGCCAAGGTGTAGCCAAAACTCTTGGGTCCCACATACGGCAAAACTCCTCCATATACATCTCTAAGTGAATCACTTTGATCCAATTTTCTAAAAAGCTGCTTGCTCAATAATTGCTCACTGCTAGAGAAAGCATTTCAATTTGACATCCTTGTATCTCTCCCTGTACGTGACTTTTAAGAAGTCAGGATACCTTCACATTGATGATCTTTAACTGGTAACCATGTGGTTTCATAAGTCCGCTCTTGGTGAACTAAGTCTCATTAACCAAAATTAAATCCTTTCTGCTTGATACTGTGAGAGGATGAGTAGGATATATCAGTGTAACTGTTTTATAGCCAAAAAAGTGACACTTGCTCTGTAATCGTGCTTTGCTTTCAGAAATGAACTACTGGTGATGGCAGCGTTAAATACTATGGGGGAAGATACACACCAAGAACCCCGTTTTATACCGGTTATCGTCATTGCAAATGACACGTTATATGAACCAGATACACAAGGTACACCAAACGGGCATTGACGGTGAGGGTAGGAGAATCAACCCCTCTTGGACTCAGAAGACTACTTTTTGGTATCTAAGTCACCACCCACCACCCACACACTAACCACATGTTCTTAAGTTCCAACTTGGGAATGCTTCTCTTGACAAGGGTCCAGTTTCCCTAGAGATAAAACCCAAATCACAGACACAAGTGACCAGCCTTTATCTGCACATACTAAGTTGCTTTTATTAATCCAGAACGGCATGCTACAGATACTGTACAGCATGAACATTTATTCATTACAAAAATGGCTTCCAAACCATTAAAAATGAACTTGGAATAAGAGCATAAAACGGAACAGTAACATCACAACTGTTAGGAAACATTCAAAGTATTCACAAAAAATGTTATAGTTAGCATTTTAATAAACCAGAGAAAAATCGGAGACAGTTTTACAATCGCTTCATGTCAACTACAATGGCACTGAATGAACAGGTTTCAGCTTTATACAGCATTTTGCAACATCAACATGCCTAGGTTTGTTTTATTTTTAAAGTTTGCTACCTACTTGTATGTAATATGTGTACATAAAAGTGGCAGCTGGTTTTTCATTTAAGAGTAATCTAATATACAGAATTTTGGCCCTTAAGGGTTTATACCTCTTCATTTAAAATGCTTTCTGGACAATCTGCTACCAAACACATTTTGTTATAGGTGACATTAAAACTACATACAAATCTACCTATGTAACATCACAGCAAAACATGATGAACAAAAATTACAGCATCAAAAAGAGGGAGAAAGCTAAAGTCACTGAGAATTTTGGCACATAAAGTTTTGCACACGGTCAGTCCATGTCCTAAGGGCGCAGGGCGTCTGACTGGGAGTTCAAAGGGGAAACAGTTCCCACTGTTGCTCGTATAGCGTCGCTAAAATTCCCTCACTAATTTTCAAGTCTTGTTTTACATAATGGCTTTTAAAGCAACTTTTGTTAATGCTACTGATCCTTAATGCAACTATTAATGTCCATTTGGTGGCATCTGGGTTTCATACAGCAAAAAAAAAAAAAAGTCAAAAAGGGAAACAAAAAATATATATACACATTTTATATATAAACTTAAAAACCTTGTACAAATGAGTTGTTATATATAAGATGCTTACGCTAAGGGGGAAAAAAACTTTATACAGTTTCAAGAAAAAGGAAAACATATTTAAAAAGGGACAACATACAGGTACAACAAGCAATCTCTAAAGCAATAAATACTACTGGCCCGACAGCTTGTGATTCCATTAATTGTGGAGTAGCATCCCCCTCCCCCCAAAAGAACACCACCCTGGAACAAGGTATATTAACACATTTTAACCCTTTGTTTCTGTACATTTAAACAATAACGAGTAACATCACAATAAAAGTTGTTTCACACGGAAAAAAAAAAAGTAACGGCACTGCATTCCTCGTGCCCGTATGGTTTAAAAACCAGATGTAAAATGATTGGTTCGCAAGCTCGTATTTAATACAAATAATACAGAACCAACTCCTTCTGGAGGGCTGCTTCAAAATTGCTTCTTCTTTTTTTTTTTTCTTTTTGTTTTTTAATCAGTCTTTTAAAACTAAGCTATCCGAACTACATAACAGTTATGTATATATATATATTTTTTAAACGCTACAAAGACTTTAAACAGCTGTTGATAAAAATTTTGGTAGAATCATGAGGTTCTTCTCTCATCTACATATTTAAAAGGAGAAATTGAAATAAGAATGGGTCAAATATTGACCAATGAACTCGATAAACATCAACTAATGTAGCCACGTGGCACGAAATGAAAAGAGTACAAAACGAAACCTTCCGAAGGTGGGGGGCGGGGGCGCAAAGAAAGAAGAGCGGCACAGACACTACACAGAGCCAGGGCTGGCGACGCTAGAGCTACTCTAAAGACTTGGTGACCAGGGAGAGCGGCTGGGGCTGGGGCGCGGCCAGGGGGCCGTGGGAATGTAAGGAAGAGGTCGACGGCTGCGCCAGGGGCGCGGAGGGGCCGGCGGGCGGCAGGGGCGAAGGCAGGGGCGGCGGCAGGGCGGCGGGGGGCAGGTCCAGGGCCCCGTTGGGGCAGAGGGCGGAGGCCTTGCCGTGGGCGGCCTCGGCGAGCAGGAGGGCGGGCGGCGGCGGCATCAGGGACAGGTGGGCCAGGGGGTCGGGCTTCAGGGTGAGCGACAGAGGCTGGGTCTGCTCAGACTGTGACTTGGCGTCTCGGGGAGGGGAGCCTAGCAGGTTGGGGGAGGGAGGAGGCGAGTCTAGTAAGCTTCCATCTGAAGAGGGTGGGCTGAGGCAGCTCCCTTCACCTTGTATGTAGCGAACGCACTTTTTTTTTCTCCTAGAAACAGGGGGAGAGAGTTCTCTGTGAATAAAAGGCAAAGATGCCAGGGGAGAGAGTCACCTAGTGCTGGCAGGCAGCTGCGCGATGTCACCGAAGGGGCTCCCT
>RJWJ010036426.1:0-16104 GCA_004363605.1 Indri indri | reverse complement strand
CTTTTCAAAGGACACAATTTAGCCTATACCAGGTAGAAGGAGTAGGATGGAGGAAACACTAATTTCTAGGCCTAAAGTGCCTCCGCTGAAAATGAGACTAGCCAAGCCCTACCCAACAGAAATGTGTGGGAAGTACTTAATATGAATAAAATTATAGCCAGCTGCAGTGAGGTAGCACTTAGTGTTCTGTAGTCCTAACGTTGCAACTGACTGGCCCTGGTAGACGCCACAATTCCCTTGCCTAGGAGGCATTCTTCTCTCTTCTCTGGTTCCTCACTCAGAAAACAAAAAATGACAACAAACCCTTGCATTTTCCCAGAGCCTTGCAGTAACCAAACACCTTCTCATCATTATAAAAAATGATCTATTCATTAGCCTGCAAGGAGGCAGGGACAGGACTATCGCCCATCTCACAAAGATCAGCATCCTCACCTGTCAGGTGTGAACTATAATACTAGTCCCTGCTGCTAGGCCAGGGTCTCATGAAGCAAATGTACAAAAAGTAGCTGACACATAGTGGAACTCAATAAATCTTTTGTAAATAGGTCAGTAAACTACCTGGCATGAATGTAACTTAACTTTCTCCTTCTGAACTCACGATTTCCTCCATACTTTAAATAGATGACTCAAGTTCCTATTCTGCATATTTCTGCAGGAAAGACAAGCCCCTCCTGAATATGTTTATGGACTGTATTGGGTGAGAAGGAATTTCTGGTGTCTGGGTGAAATTTACTGTCAGGCTTCACTACCGGGGCACACACCTGCTGCCTGTTACTGGAAACTGCATTCTCTCGACAGTTCCTCTCTGCCACCACCTGCCTCCAACCCCAACAACCAGGTACCAGTCACTGTTCTTAGCTGGTGACTAAGAACTAGCTTAGTTCTCACCCTCTAAATTTCTAGAATACCCAGGAAGAACCTGGAAAAAAATTCTGTTATTTTATTATTTTGTGCAATTCTAGATCCCTTTGCTCGAACTCTCCATTCCAAGATAGGTCCAGGATTCTTATCTTTTGTAGTCAAAGACGTAGTGAATAATAACAAAGCGTGAATTCTGCCACTGTCCTTGCTCCCCGGAAAGCAGAAACAACTGCAGCCCGAAGATGTATAGAATTCTTCCTTCGTGTTACCCAGAGTAGGTCCTTAATACCTGTCAGTTTCTCATGTGCAGATTGGGAAACTAAGGCTACAGAGGTTTGTTGACTTGCCAAAGAGCTGTTTAATTAAATAAAGATGAAGCATCAAGCTGCTGGGAGCAAAGCTCAGGTAAAGCGGCTCACCTCCTTCAGAACCCAGGTCTGAATATTCAGCACCACTCTGGCTGTGTGTGCCTAGAAATGCCTAAAGGACACTTTCCTTCCTGAGCCAGCTAAGTACTCTCATCTCTGCTGTGCCAGGCAACTGTCTTTTCCTGGCCTTGAGATGTTCATTCAGATGACAAACTCGCACCTTAGTCTACTACCTTAAACCTTATCCTCCTTGGAACCTTCTTTGAACTGACCTTACTGCTCACCACTGCATGCTGTGTTCACCTGAGTTCTCAGATGCCAGCAACAGGAACAGACACTGGCATCTAGACAAAAAATAAAATGAAAAGGAATGTATTACAGGCTATTGACAACTAATAGAATTTTAGATAGGGCTGTAGAATGAGAGTTGGAGCTGCACGGGCAAGAGCTATACTCCCCCTCCCCCCAAAAAAGTAAACTCTTCAGGAAATCTGGGATTATTTGATCAAATAGGGTGGAGGGTGGAACTAATGGGGAAGGGGACAAGGACTGATGACCAGGACTGACGGTCCCAGCAAGAGACGATGACGTCTGGACTAAGGTAGGTGTTATTGGAATGGAGAGATGTGGACAGATCCAAGAAGCAGCTGGAAGAGCAAGTTGACGGTACCTGCAGACTACTCAGATGGGGTGAGGGAGCAGAAGCCTTCTGAGGCCACTCAGAGTGGCTGGTTGGATAATGGACCGAATGCTAGTGCCACTGACTGCAGTAGGGAACACAGCTGCAGAAGCAGGGCAGGAATGGAAGGCAGAGGGAGGGCATGAGAGCAGTCTGGGACATGCAGCGGTGGAAATAACTAAGAGTGTGTCCATCACCAGATGCACCGAAGCTGAGGGGAGATACTTGGTGTCTAAAAACTTGCAGGTGTTAGAAGTCAGTGGAATACATGAGATTGCCCAAGGAGAGATTGTAGAGAACAAAAATAGATCAAGGTCAGAACTGAGATGACCAACTCATTCCAGTTTCCTTGCGATTTTCCTGATTTTAGAACTAAAAGTCCCATGAATAGAAAACCCATCAGTCCAAAGGAAGTCAGAACCCACTGTGAAGGGATTAAGAAATAGCATGAAAGGGAAAGGATTTGCTAGGGGCATCTAGCTGGTTGGTTGCAAAACCGTGGCTGGAAACCAGACTTCCTAACTCCTAAGCCATTGCCCTTTCTTCACCCTCTGCCCGATAGCGGCTAAACTGAATAAAAAGAATAGGAAAGCAAAGGATTAGGGTCCACATCCTAGATTCCTGACCCACCAGTTATATGACATCGAGCAAACCAGTTACGCCCTCTGAACCTTACTTTCCTTAGCTAAAAATCAAAAGTAATATATGTATCCTCTCTAATGCCAGGATGAAATATAGGATCAAATGAAAACCTAGCAGCAGGGAAGGATGGAGATTCTACCCGGAAGCTGACGAGAAAGGGAAGGAGCTCTGGACAGATGGGCCTCTCTGCTGATTAGGGATCCCAACCCCAAGTGTGTGGGATCTCCCGCAGCCCAGCCCTCACACGGGCTTGAAAAGTTGAACCCTCATTGAAGTGTCCTCACCACTCCTTTGAAAAATATGGTTCCACTACTAAAAATGTCTGCAGTAAAATATATTTCCCCCAGAAAATGCGGGTGGATTTATCACAACTGGGCCGTTCATCTGTTAAAAAGCAGAATGGCATTTATTGCCAATTGCTCGCTTTATGGGAGAAAAGAAACAGGAAGCCTAATAAGCTTGGTTAATTTTTTTCTTTTATGGCTCCAGCAACTGCACTAAATATTCCGTCTGCTTTTCTTACACAGTTTGGAGACTGCTCTGAACTTCGGCAGTGTTACAAGGACGGTTCCGGCAGAACCGTGTGCTACGTACTCAGGAGGATGCACTGGTAGAGAGAGGTCCTGAGAACCACCTCCAGGAATCGTCCCTGCTGAGGGTCCACGTGATCACTGATCAATGTACAAAAGTGAGACTGTAACGTTAAAAAAATCCATCTTTAGATGGGCAAGTTATCTAAATGATTTGGCTGGAAAAAATGATTTTGAAATGCACTGGGATTTCACTGTGTTTTAAAGACACAGAGAAACAGAGTAGTGTTCTGAAGGGAAGGGCTGTGGAATTAGACCCAGGTCTGAGCCCTGACACTCACTGACTATCTGAACTTGGTTAACATCTGGGGCCATGCAGAAGGCCTATGTCAGGGCCTCACTCCCCACCATCTCACAACACTCACGCATCCATCCCGATGCTCCTGTGAATTTCATCCACTAACTACTTACAGAGTTCTGGAGCATCTGCTGTAGATCACACACTGCTTTCTCTGGAGCACAGTGCTGCACAGAGAACATGGAAGGCTGAGTTTTTCAAACCCAGCTCTAACATTTAAGTGACCTTTGTGGGCCAATGATGTCCAATAGAACTTTCTGAGCTGATGGGAATATTCTAATGTACAGCGTCCAGTATAGAAGCCACTAATCACATGTGGCTAAGGACTACTTGAAATGTGGCTGGGGCAAGACTGTGGAATTGAACTTTTAATTTATATAATTTTAAATATTCACATGTGACTAGTGGCTGTTGGACTAGACAGTGCCGATCTAGCCTGTTTGAGCGTTGGCTTCTTCATCTGTAAAACGGCATCTGTGAAATACATCCTGAGTAAGGTTATTTTGAGGATCGTAGGTTATAATGCACGTAAGGCATTTCAACGTATGATCTGTGTGCCTAGCCTCATGCCCAGCATGGAGTTTGGGCTCAGTAAGACAACAAAGTGGGACCCTTCAAGTATCCCCTTTCATTCGGCCCTAAAATCAGTACTTTGAGGCCTGACATTAACTGGGGGTGTCAGGCGGCATAAGAATTTCGATCAGCACTTGTGCTGAGACCAGGGAAAAGCAATCCATCTTTTAGAGAACTTTTCCATTGGTGGCCAAGAATGTTCTGCATGAGGAAACCTATTAACTGCTTCATGTGAGCGAATATTTACAGGAAGTTAGAAAATGCTGACTTTAGCTGAGGAAAATGCCTCTCTGTGGAGTTTTATGGCCGATTAATGCCCTGGAATTTCATTGAGAGGATTTATAGATAAAGGTTACTAACTAACTACACAAATGTATTTTTAAATATGTTCTCACAAACTGTAGATCCTGTTCAAGGTATGGCACAGGGCTTCCAAGGGGCAAAGGAGAGCTCTTTTAATACAGTATTGTATAAAAACAAAATTATAATGCTCCAAGGTTGTTAGCCACAGGCAGTATCTCACAAAGTCTAAGACTCTCAGCCTCCGAAGAACCTTAAAGGTCATCTCATCCCAGCTCCCTCTAATGCCTAAATCCTCCCAATACATTGATTTCGGCTTGAACAACTCCTGTTACTGGGATCTCCCTGCATCCCAAGGCAGCTCATTTCATTTCACGTTGGACATATGATGTTGTTAGGAAGAACTTCTGACAGTGAGCAAAAATCCAGGGAAAGAACATAGTATCTTATAAGAGTTTTGGGCTCTGCTATTTTCAACTCTGTAAGGCATAAAATAGGGATGATAAAGCTGTAGTGTAAGGTTGCTGGGAAGAATACACTAGATAGAGCTGCAATGTGGTATGTTCCATTCCATTCCCCTTCCACCGGCTCTGCTTCTGCAACTCTGGGGGTAAACTGATGATTGGTAACTTCTCATGGTGCCTGCCCCCACAGTGGTGATAGCAGTAGTAGCAGAAGCAGTAGTTGCACAACTGCTGTTACAACATTATTTTCACTAATATTATCATTCCTAATTCCTCTTCCACAGACTTGTAAATATATGAACGTGGACCACATTGCTTCACCAGGCTCAGCAACCTTGTTTTCTTTGACATCTCTCATCTGTTAGAGTTTCAGGTCCTTCGTGGTCTTAGTGATTCAGCAGGAATGGCTTGACATGCTGGTGACTGGCTGACCCTGAGAAATGCAATGCGAATGGTATCTAGAACTTGTCCATCACTCCAGCCTCACCTTCCATGATGGTGATGATGATATTCATGGTGGTGGTGGTGATATTAAAAGTAACATCTATAGTATTGATTTTCAAGGATGACCATGAGTCAGGCACTACGTTAAGTGCTTAGCATAGAAAATTGCATTTAATCTTCACAGAAATATTGTGAGGTAGGACTGTTATTATGAACTACATTTGACAGATAAGAAAACTGATCCAGGCAAGTTAAGTAACTTCCTCAGAAACATAGGGGTGAGCTGAAAATAATATAGGCAAACCCGCCCCACACTCTGTGCTCTTGTCCACTGCGTAGTAGAGGTATTAAAAGTGCAAGTTCTGAAACCAACCAGAAGGAACTCCTATCCCAAAGCCAGAGAGACTGGCAACAGATTATTCTATAGTAACAGTCCCAGGGAGAGCAAACAGACCTTGACCTGAACGTGGAGAAAGAGGGGAGCATGCAGGTGGAAATACTTTTGGAAAATAGGATTCGCAGGACTCAGTGCTTGGTTGGATGTGAGATGATGGAACCTTTCTCTAAGGGAGGGAATAGGGGAAGGATAACAAGGCCAATGTCTATCAGGGTGATGATAAGGTCCCTGAGAATTCATGAAACGCTAGAAAATCAAGCCATTGGAAAAGAGAACACAAATGCTTTTGAAAAAAAAAAATAAATAAGCTTCTTAAAAATAAATTTGACCACTGGGATCATCAGAATGAGTAGCCTATGAGAAGATTCCTCCTGGAGACCTGGCTCCCAGGCTCTAACATCTTTAGCCATTTTTCATCCGAGCCCTCTCCATGGGCCCTTTAAATATGCTCGTCTCCCAGATAAATTTGCCCCCTCTTTCAGTGGTCCAGAGGCCTACTTTTCTGACTCTTAAACCTGATCCAGGCCTCTGTTCAGTTCTGCTTCAGGCTCCAGCCTTCCATTTGGATTTATTGAAACCATGGGTACACATCAGAGTTCTGCATTCCATTGCAAGTATGTTCCAAACTTCTTAACCAACCAAGAGCAGCTGACACTTATTGAGTACCTACAAGGAGCCAGGCACTGCTCTCCCACTTTACATTTACTGGCTAATTTTGCTCTTTGCCTGGTCCTGTGAGATGGGTGCTATTATTACCCCCATTTTACAGATAGGGATCAAGGAACTTGCCAACTAGTAAATGGTTAAGCCAGGATTTGAATGCCAGTAGCCTGATGCCAGAGCCTGTAATTAAAAGCAATTAGTTTATTTTAAATGAAGTTCAACAATTCTCTATTAAGCCCCTAGCATGTGCCTTTTCAACTATGAGGGGCTACATCTTCTACTTTAAGGGGAAATATCAAAGCATAGAAAATCAAAATTCAGGTCAACTAATTAAGCTCCCAAATCATATAGGGAAATTGATGCCTAAAGAGGGACCTAACTAAGGTCACTCAGTCATGACAAAGCCTGGATTTAAATCTCGGTCCCTCATTTCACTGCTTTTTCAATGACACGATGTAGTACATGAAAATACTTTGAAAAAGATCTGCTCCACAAGTTGACGATATAGTAGCTACTGTTAACGTCACTCCTATCCCACCAGGCAAAATGTTTTTCACATGATAGGTGGCTAACAGATATGTTTAGGCTATAAAAAGTGGACCTAGGAATTTAATTTAAAACTCGATGTCTTAGGTGAGAAAGGCCTTTTTGGAAATATATATGAAAGGCATTTTTTGCAGAGCCAACATTCCATTAATACTTCAAATCATTAATCATATTTTGCGGTTAAGGTCAACCCAATGCCTTTGCCTGTAAACTTTTAATAGATTGGAAACAGGTGACCTGCTTCCTGGACTCTCCTTCAGTAGAGAAGCTCTGGGGAAAATCCCAGTGGATTAGTCCCTCGGGTCCAGGCTAATGAGGGTCTGCACTGCCTGTGAAACTGCACCATGGAATCAGGCGGATGTGTCACGGGAGCTCGTGGCTCAGACTACAAAAGTCAGCCAGGGGAACAAGACTACCACTTTATAAAGCAGGAAACTAAGGCTCCCCAGGGCCTATGTAAACAGTGACTGCACTAAGAATTAAAGTGGAAACCAAACTCACATCTTACAGCTCCATAGTTCTAGAGCATTAATCAAATAACTTCATCCTAAAGATACACTATAATAATTCCATTATGGAGGAGGGATAATCAATAGCAATTTCAAACTCACATCTGTGGAGCAACTGCCTTTTGTCCAGAATTAACCTGGATGTCTTAGGATTTTTTAGGAAGTGTTCAACATGATTTCAGATACTAAGAGCGTCTAGACCTCAAATTAGTGTAAGAAATATAATGAACAAATCTCCAAGGATCATTTCCATTTTTGCATGATTCCGGTAGATCCTAAAACTACCTAGCAGAGTAGTTAAGAGCATCGACTAAGGAGCCAAACTTTTGGGGTTCAAATCCTACGTCTGACACTTCCTTGTTGTGACACTAGCTTGACATTGGCAAGTTACTTAATCTCTTTGAGTCTCAGTTCCCCCCATCCTTTAAAAATGGGATAATATTAACACTAACCTCATGGGGCTGCGGTAAATGGTTTCGTATATGTAAAGTCCTAAGCCCAGGGTCAGGCATGTAGTAAGCATTCTATGAGAGAGTGCTCATTATACCTTCATAGATTGGAAAACTAAGGCTGACAAGCATTAACGTGCCCAGAGGCAGTGTAGGCAGCAATGCTAGTGTAAGAGTCAGAAGTTTAAGGCCTATTGCTGTAATGACATTCCAGATGTGATACTTCTTCCTTTGACTCTTTCAGAATTGCAGAAACAATCCTTGAGCTACCCTACAGGTACTGGAAATGGGCAATTCTATTCAAAGGCCTGGCGTAGGTAGTTGTTTGGAGGCAGTAATCTGTTTTTAATCTTGTGTGTACATGAATACCGAGGTTAGTCAGTGGGTGCATATTAATCTAAAATAAATGAATACATTTGAATTAATCAGATCTTCAGTCTATGTAAATTGATGATTTATAATTATATTAGCAAAAATTGCAATGATAAATCATTTTAAAATTAGATCTAGTGCGCCTTAAGGCTGCAACAACTCTGGAAATTTGAAAATAACTTAGAGACAACTTTAAAATGTAGATTGGTCTGGTTGTAGCTTGGGGACAGAAGCAGGGAACAGGGATACCAGAGGGCCATGTTGAACCACACTGTATGAAGGGGTGATAGTAACAGGACCTACAAGGTCACAAAAATGAAAAACAAAGATCAAGAGAAAGCCAATGAAACGGGTGCATACTGCAATTCACAGTTCATTTTCTGGCTTGAGACAGAGGACCTTGGGACTCAATACAACGAGCAGGAATTAAATTAAGGCAGCTTGACGAAAAGGAAAGTTTTCAGCTGGTTTTCCACTTTCTTAGTGATCTTTGGCAAAATAACTTCGCTGAAGCTGTTGATTTAATCTGAAAAATGAGCTTTATCATCCCAACCTGTCAGTAGTAGTATGAGAACCAACTAACATTAAATGTAAAGTGAACAGATCATCATTAACTACAAGTTTGTGACCCCCCCAAAAAAATTTGTGCAGATGTTTTGGAAGGAAGTACAGAGGCCATTCTCCTAAGGTACTGAGTTGAAGATGAGGTAACCACTTTGTTATGGGCTTTATGTTTTTGTCCCCCGGCTCCCCATTCATAGGTTGAAGCCCTAACCTCTACTAGGATGGTATTTGGTGATGGGGTCTTTGGAATATAATTGATTTAGATGAGGTGGTGAGGGTTGGGTCCTTATGATGGGATTAGTGCCCTTATAAGTAGAGGAAGTTATGAGTGTCCTTGAAAGGAGTGTCTCCCAGAGCTCTCTCTCCACCATGTGAGGACACAGTAAGAAGGCAGATGTCTGCAAGTCAGAAAGAGCCCCCAGCAGGAACAAAATCAGCTGACACCTTGATCTCAGACTTCCCAGCCTCCATACAGTAAGGAATAAATATCTGTTGTTTAAGCTACCCAGTATATGCTGTTTTGTTATAGCAGATTGGGCTGACTAATACACGTTTATTCTATGACTAGCACTTGCCAGGGTTGGGGAAGAAGATGGTACCTCATCTTTAAATTAGAATCCTTTTCTTATGTGTGCAAGTGCACCTACATGTAGACACACACACACACACACACTCGTAGATAAAACATGCAAACCAATTTGACAGTAAGTTACCAAATTACAAACAGTAATTAAGAGTTTACTCATTCTCCCTAAAAATCATACTTTCTGAATGCTTACAACTTATGATAAACAAAAATATTAATAGAATGCTTTCCTCTAGCCAAAAATAAAACCACTGTGTCCCAAGTGGTCATTTAACAGCCAGTCCACCTTGCACCAAATTGTTCCCCATAATCACCTAGTGCACAATTGCAAGAGTTTTGGGGCATTTATTCTAACTCAGCAAACTGTCACTACATTTTCAATAGGGTCAAACATAAGTGAAATGACACTAGAATTTTCAAGGCACTATGCAGATCTGTTCAAGGGTACCCTCTCTGGAGGAATGCTCCCACACGGGTCCAAGGGAACGTTGGATGCTCATTACATCATCATCTGAACCAATAGCTAAAATTAGGAAGCGATCTACATGGGTTCCTCCAATAAGGAAAAGGATAGAAGCGTTTTGCTTTGTTTTGTTTTTAATGAGGTAAATCGATAATTATTAGATCTCCAAAAAGCATTATTAACTGAAAGAAAAAGCAAGTTTCAGATAAATACTTAAATACAATGTTTTTAATATCAAATAAACACAAACACAAAATAATACTTTGTATTTCCATAGAGACATATATGTATATAAATGCATTTTTAAAAGACTGGTAAAACTGCATAATAAAGTAAGCAAAGTGGTTTGTTTTGAGAGAAAGGGAAATTAGGCTGGGGAGGAATGGACAAAGGAGATTGTGACATCTATAAAATTCCCATTTTAATAAGGATATGTAAACACTGCTATTATGTAATTAAAATTAATTTTTAATAAGAAGAGCATGTGAGGTCATCTAGGCCAGCTACAATATTGCAATGCAACATCCATGCTAACTGCCTGGAGGTAGCGTCAGACTCCACAAGGTAATGACACAGTCACTAATAAGATTTCCCTCATTTTAAATACCAGCTATAAATTGGGGATCCTCAAGCCACTTGCACTTCTGATCAATAGGCTAAAAATCCAAGGGATTCTCAGCACCCTTCAGGGTTGATAAATTACTACAAGAGCTCACAGCATTCAGGAAAGTGTTGTCCTTATGATTAGTTTTATTACAATGGAAACAATTCAGTAACTGCCAAATGAAGAGACCCAGGGCAAAGTCTGGGAGGGTCCTGAATACAGACCTTTCCTGGTTCCTTTCTGCAGGAATCAGGGCATGTCACCCTTCTGGCCCATCGATGTTCAACGACCAGCAAATGCCACCAAGCTTCGATGTCTAGAGTTTTTATTGCGGATTCATTACCTAGGCATGATTGATTGAATCACTGGTCACGTGACTAAACTCCACCCCCAGTCCCCTTCCCTTTCCAGAGGTTGAGAGGTCAGGCTGGTATCTCGTGGCTCAAAGCCTCAACCCTGTAATCAAATGGTTTGTCTTTCCAACATGACCAGCCCCATCCTGAGTCATCTCTTTAGCATAAACTCAGTTATGGTCTGAGGGGCTCGTAGATGACAAAGACACTCCTATTATTAATACTTAGGAAATTCTAAGGATGTAGAGTTCCCCTTCCAGAAACTGTGGACAAAGGCCAAATTCTTTATTATACAATATCAATATTCTCGTGACAAGCAGACTTGCACCTAACTCATTTAGGTGATCTATAAGGTGTTAGTCATATCAAGAAGGCACACCCTACAAAATTTGGGATCACATGTTACACATTAGACATGACTATGGAGGACTTGCCCTGCATTATCTGTGAATATTTTGAAAAATCTATTTTGCTCTCATGAACGAAAATTGTCTTTTTTTCCTCTCTCATTTTTATTATTACTTTTTCTTGTGATTACATTTTGATTAAATATATGTTGATTCTGAAAGCTTTCTTAGTAATCCAATCCAATGCAAAAGAAAAAAAACACATCACCTTAAATCAAGTTTTTTCCTATAATAATACTAACACTATGAAGACTAGCAGAGTAGACAAGACCTCTGGTTCTCAAGTCAGATAGATCTGGGCTCAAATCCCAGCTCTGCATCAAACTCTATGACTCAACTCAACTCCACATGTCCCTTATCTCCCCAGCAGGTAAGCCTGTGCGTGTTCTTATGGTAATGACCAAGATACAAGAGACTTGCCACTGGCACACTGTCATTTCCACACCATTGTACTGGGCAAAGCAAGTCACATGACTGAGACTAGAGGTAGATTGAAAGGTACCACAAAGTTGTATGGTAAAATGTGGCAATACAGAGAGGGAGAAGAATTGGGGGCATTTGGAGATCCACCACAATAGCCAGCACTTTTTGAGGACTTATAATACACTAGCATCTTTGCTAGTAGTTTATATGCATTAGCATGCAAGAATATTAGTAGGATTTTGCAGATAAAGGAACTTGAGCTCAGACAGCTTCAGTAGCTTAATTCACACAACAAATAAGAGGTAGAATCTGAGTTTGAACCAAAAATTGTCTGACTCCAGACTCTGCATCCTTAACCCAAAATTATGCAGCCTTTATCAATCCCCCATACTTTAGTGAAGCTGAAAAGTTAGGTGGAAACCACAATCACGAGGCACGTGACACCAAGATGCCCAATTACCATGCAATACTACTTTCCTTGGGCAGAGTGTCACACTTCCCTCATTATTTGGTCCTATGTATCCAAACTGCCTGAGTTCGAATTCCAGCTCAGCCACTTATTACATGTGGTTAGCTTGGGTTAGTTACTTAACCATTCTGTCTTAATTTTCTCATTTGTAAAAGAGAAATAAAATTATTAATAAAATATGTACTTTATATTATTGTATAAATTGAATTATGGAATAATTGTTAATTATTTATAACAAGGTTATCTAACATTTATATAGGGCTACTATATGCCAAGCAGTATTCAAACCACTTTTTATAAATTATCTCATTTAATCTTCATAAGGACCTATAGAGATAGTACTATTTATCTTCTCTGTTTATGTATAAGAAGACCAAGACATTAATAATTTAAGCCATTTTCCTCAGCACAGACATAATAAATGGTGGAAGTGGGATTGTAACTGGGCAATTTGCTTCCTGATGTCTACTTTCAAACCGAGAATAGTCTGATTGCCAACAATGGCGATGATTTTTATTGTGGATGATGTTGTGTAATCTCAGACAAGGTACTTAGGGGTTATGCCTATGGGAGAGTTCTACCACTAGGCTCATTAACTCCCTGTCTGTGAAAGGACAACCTAATGACCCAAACAGAACCAAGTCATGGACCTGGAGGACTCTCATTTCCTAAGGGGGAGAGCAGAAATGCTAGAGATGCAGGGATCCCACCAAGGCCTGTTTCTCTCACTGCAGATTAAAACAAACAACTCTCAAGAGATGCACTTGTGAGGCCCTAAGCTGGATCTGCTAGTAGGAAGCAGAGGAGGCACTTAGCAGTTAAAGTCATGTCCTCGAAGCATTTTCTGCCTCTACAAAGATTGATCTAAATGCTTCCAAATAAATAAAAATGAGCTGGAGATGAAGGTGTCTTCATCTTGCCAGCCTGAGATGTTGGGTGTATGACCCCCCCCCCACACACACACACACATACACACATGTGCATACACACACACACACATGCACACACACACTCAAACTCTAGGGCTGTCTTATGAATCAGACACCTGTCTTGTCCCAAAGTCAAGCCCTGTCTTTTCCAATGACTTTTTAAATGGAGACTGGTAAATCACAATAGCAGGGATTCAGGTTCATCCCATCATCAGAACTGTGTACTACCACTGAGAATGCAGAGGCACAGAAAGGTTAAACAGTTGGCCCAAGCTGATGTTACTAAGATGTAGTACAACCAATGCCCATCCTTATTTTTCTGTCTCTCTTGCCTCTATGTTTTGAGCTACAATAAAGTTTTGGGAAAGTTTGCCTCAGTGAATGTAATCATCTTTACCAAACTGTGACCTAGAACCCCCTCTGATCTCTTTCCATCATCTCTGTCAATAAAAAGGAAAAAATAATCATCAGGATAAGAGGATAAGAAAACTAGATTCAGAAACACAAAACTATCTTCCTTTGAGGTTCTATCATTTAACACATTTGTAAGAAGTCAAAAGGTCATTCAATGGGAAGATGCTAAAGATTTTTATCTATTGATTACTCTTGCCAACTGATATTTTGGGATATTAAGTCAGATGATAATGTAGTATAGAGAGACTAGTTAGGAAGTAGTTAGCAGCAAACACAAGGCTGCATTCACCACACCATTTCCTCGTCCTGTACATGCAAAAGTCTACATTTCCCAGTCTACTCTCAAATTCTATTGAAGCCGTGAAACTAATTTCTGGCCAATAGACAATGGGAACAAAAGTGATGTAAGCCATTGTAGACATTGCACTAACACCAATTGATCCTAGAGAAATATTTGTACAGTTGCAGAAAATTATGTTACAAAAATGTTAATGCAACATTGTTCATAATAATAAAAAGATCAGAAGTCTAACAGGGAACTAAATAACTAATTGCTATATCATATTGCATAGCCTCATTTTAAATATATTATATATTTAATATATGTATTTTATTACATATATAAAATTAGATTTGGAATTCTACATAGTCTTCGAAATGAATAAAAAATTTGTTGTTAAGAGTAGCTTGTGTCATACTATCTTCCTATTGAGAACAACCTAAAAGTAGGATAAAATATTTTTTAAAAAATACTTTTTCTTAATTCTCAGTGTTTACCTAAAGAAGGCAAAAGCTTGTGTCCACACAAAAGCCTGCATATGGATATTTACAGCAGCTTTATTCATAATTGCTAAAACCTGGAAGGAACCAGGGTGTCCTTCAGTAGGTGAATAGGTAAATATACTGCGGTCTATCTATACAATGGAATATTATTCAGTGCTAAAAAGAAATGAGCCCTCAAGCCATTAAAAACATGGAGAAAACTTAATGCATATGAGTAAGTGAAAGAAGCCGATCTGAAAAGACTACATACTATAGGATTCCCTCTATTTTACATTCTGGAAAAGGCAAACCTGTGGAGACAGTAAAATGATCAGTGGTTGCCAGGTTAGAGGTGACGGAGGGATGAATAGGCAGAGCACAGAGAATTTTTAAGGCAGAGAAACTGCTCTGTATGATGCTATTATTATAATGACAGATATATGTCATTGTATATTTGTCAAAACCCATAAATGTACAATACCAAGAATGAACCTTAATGTAAACTAAGGACTCTGGGTGACAATGTGTCAATGCAAGTTTATCAATTGTAACAAACGCACCACTCTGCTGGGGGCTGTTGACAATGGAGGAGGCTGTGCATGTGTGAGAGCAGGAGATAAATGTGAAATCTCTGTGCTTCCTGCACAATTTTGCTGTGAACTTAAAAGTGCTCTAAAAAAACAAGGCCTGTTTTTAAAAGTGCAGGAAGGGAGAAAAAATCAGGACTTTTTGTAGGCATCGGAGAACAACTAAGGCAGATAAGAATTGAGGGATCAGAATCACCCCCCAAAAGGAAAAGTACTAAAATAAACCCTATATCCAATGTCACTTTTTTCCATTGGGGCTTTGCCAGTCTGCAGGAAGGAGCACATTGGAAAAATAGAAAGCAGTGGCATTGAGTTTGCAGCTGTCTCATGGAAGTAGGAAGACACAAATTGGAATTAAGTGTGATTAAGACAGCCAGGACTGGAGGAGTCCAGATCACAGAGGCACCACAGAAAAGTGAGCCCCAAATTGCACATGGGATGTTTTGCCAAGTTACTTCCTGATTCCTCAACTATGCAGTCATGGAGATAACTAATGAAAAATCCAGCAGGAACCACCTCCTATGGTGGCCAAAAAGGCTAAGCAGAGATTTACACAGTCCTATGGTGGTGAGGAGGAAAAAATTGGAATCCAAAGTCCATCATGGAGGAAAGTCCCTTGTAGGTAACCCAGGCCTTCAGCTGAGAACACCTAAAGACAACCCCCAAGAAGTAAGGGAGCACATAAAGAGATAAGCCCTACTAAACCCAGAAACCCAGGCTTAATTGAGTCAAGGAGTATCTCCCATAGTTTATATAACTTCCAGAAAAAAAGTAAATCATCTTCCAGAAAAGTAATGTCATTCAGAGCCTGTAAAATTTTTCATACCAATGTTGAACATTTAACAAAAATTTTGGGTTATGCCAAGACAAAAGAACAAATAATCAGAGGCTTTCATATACACCAACAGCAGTCATACAGAAAACCAAATCAAAGATTCAATTCCCTTCACAATAGCAACAAAGAAAATAAAGTATCTGGGAATATATTTAGCGAAGGAGGTAAAAGACCTCTACAGGGAGAACTATGAGACACTGAGGAAGGAAATAGCAGAAGACGTAAATAGGTGGAAAACCATACCATGCTCGTGGGTCGGCAGAATAAACATTGTTAAAATGTCTATGCTACCCAAAGTAATCTACAGATTCAATGCAATCCCTATTAAAATACCAACATCATTCTTCACAGATGTAAAAAAATTAATTCTACGCTTCGTATGGAACCAGAGAAGACCCCGCATAGCAAAAACAATTCTGGGCAATAAAAACAAAATGGGAGGCATCAATCTACCAGACTTCAAACTCTATTACAAAGCTGTAATATTAAAATCAGCATGGTACTGGCACAAAAACAGAGCCATTGACCAGTGGAACAGAACTGAGAACCCAGA
>RJWJ010036425.1:0-16091 GCA_004363605.1 Indri indri | reverse complement strand
AAAAAAAAAAAAAAAAAAAAAAAAAAGAGGTGGAAGCTACCGATGTCCATCAGAGATGAATGGATAAACAAAAGGAGTTATATACATATTATACAATAAATATTATTTAGCCTTAAAAAGGAAAGAAATCCTGTTGCGGGTTACAGCACGGATGAACCTTGAGGACATTATGATAAGTGACGTAAGCCAGCCACAAAAAAGACATAAATTATATGATTCCATTTGTATGAGGTTTCTAAAGCAGTCAAATGCATAGAAACAGAAAGTAGAATGGTACTTACTAAGGGACTAGAGGGGAGGAGGAAAGGGGGAATTGTTTAACAGGTATAGTTTCAGATTTGCATGATGAAAAAGTTCTGGAGATATGTTCCACAACAGTGTGAATATACTTTACTGAACTGTACACTTAAAAATGATTAAGATTTTATGTTGTGTTTCTTACCACAATAAAAGAAATGAAGCCAGTCATTCAGTAACTGCTTACTAAATGGCTTCCTTGTGTTCTGTGCACCGCTGGGCTGAGGAGATATAAAGATTAATAAAAGCCCTTAAGGCCTTTAAATCAATGTGAGTTAATCAATGCAGCTGCATTGAGGTGTTATTATTTTTTAAATTAATAGGCTTTATTTTTTTAGAACGGTTTTAGATTTTTAGAAAAACTGTAGAAAGTACAGAGAGTTTCCTCCCCCCAACCCCATACACAGTTTGCCCTATTATTAACATTTTGTTTGCATTAGTGTGGTTATGCTATAATAAAGAATTTGTCTGGTTTTGTCTTCGGTTCTCGGCATGGACATTTCCCTTGGGATTTCTGGAGTGGTAGGTGTAGCTTTGTTATATTAATCTGATGACTCATAGTGGGCCCCTACACAGCTTCAGGATGAGGGCCGGTCACTAGAAGGAGCAACCATGTGATTAGAAGTTTGGGACTTTGGGCCAGTCTGGAGGTAGGGGCTTGGAGATTGAGTTCAGTCATGTGGCTAATGATTTTTTAAGCAGTTATGCCTGCGTAATGTAACCTCAGTAAAAATCTCTGGACACCAAAGCCTGGTGGAGCTTTTGATTGGTGAACTGAACACACTGATGTGCTAGGAAGATGAGTGCCGCAACTCATGGGGAGAGGGCATGGAAACTCTACATTTGGGACTATCTGAGACCTTGCCCAGTGTATATTCTTTATAATAAATCCATAATTGTAAATATAGTGCTTTCCTGCATTCCGTGAGTCATTCTAGCAAATTATTGAACCTGAGAGGATCATGGAAACCTTTGAATTTGTGACCATTTGGTCAGAAGTGCAGGAGGCCTGGAAGTTCAGCTGGCATCTGAAGTAAGGGTAGTCTTGTTTGGGATTATGCTCTTTAACTTGTGGGGTCTACACTAACTCTGGGTGGTTAGGGCCAGAATTGAATTGCAGTATACCCAGTTGTGGTTAAAACAGAATAATGGTACATTTGTTACAGTTAACGAACCAATATTGATACATATTTTAAATTAAAGTCTGTAGTTAATATTAGGGTTCACTCTGTATGTTGTATAGTTTCATGGGTTTTTACAAATGCATAATATCATGTATCTACCATTACAGTGTCGTACAGAATAGTTTCATTGTTGGAAAATTCCCCTGTACTGCACCTATTCATTCCTCCCTCCCTCACCCCTGAACATTCCCCTGGCAACCCACTCATCTTTTCACTGTATGTATAGGTTTGCCTTTTTCAGATTGTTGTATAGCTGGATTTGTACAGTATACAGTCTCTTCAGATTGGCTTCTTTCACTCAGCCGTGTGCATTTAAGCTTCCTCTGTGTCTTTTTGTGCCTTGATAGCTCATTTATTCTTATCCGTGAATAACATTCCAACTTGTGGACTTTTCACAGTTTATTCATGCCTAGTGAAGCGTATCTTGGTTGCTTCCAAGTTTTGGCAATTATGAATAAAGCTGCTATAAACATTTGTATGCAGGTTTTTGTATGGATATTGATTCTCAAATCAGAATGCACTTGCTGGGCCATGTAGTAAGATTAAATTTAACTTTGTGAGAAATTGCCAAACTATCTTCCAAAGTTACTGCATCATTTTGTATTCTTAACAGCAATGGATGAGAGTTCCCTTTGCTCCGTATGTTCACAAGTATTTGGTATTGTTTTGAATTTTAGGCATTCTAGTAGGTATATAGTATGGTGTCTTGTTTTAATTTGCAGTTCCCTAATGACATATGGTGTTGAGCCTCTTAATATATGCTTAT
The DNA here is from genome assembly GCA_004363605.1 of Indri indri. Taxonomy (NCBI): domain Eukaryota; kingdom Metazoa; phylum Chordata; class Mammalia; order Primates; family Indriidae; genus Indri; species Indri indri. The sequence continues at coordinate 13,844 of RJWJ010036425.1, read as the reverse complement.
TTTCCATACGTGTATCTTCTTTGGTGAGGTGTTTGTTCAGATCTTTTGCCCACTTTTTAATCAGATTGTTTGTTTTCTTCTTGTTTCAAAGTTCTATGCATATTTTGGATAACAGCCCTTTTTCAGATATGTCTTTTGCACATACTTTCTCCTAGGGTTTGGCTTGTCTTTTCATTAACAATATCTTTTGCAGAGCAAAAGTTTTAATTTTAATGAAGTCCAACTTACAAATTTCTTTCTGGGGTAGTGCTTTTGGTGTTATATCTAAAAAATCATCACCAACTCAAGTCACCTAGATTTTTTTCTGTTATCCTGTTTTATAGTTTTGTGTTTTATATTTAGGTGTATGATCCTTTTTGAGTTAATTTTGTGTAAATTTTGTTTTACATTTTTAAGATTATAAAATATTTGGAACATGCAGATCAGTATAAAGTCTAAGATAATGACCCATATATAAAGTGCCTACCAAATGGCCTTATCAAATGTTAACATTTTACCAAATTAATCTACAGATTGTAAAATCAATGTAGTTGAGATCCCTGTGAATCCCTCCTAATCTCATCTGTATACCTTTCCTGGAAATAACCAGTTTAAAGAATCTGGTATTTTTCAAATCCATGCTTGTTTTATAGTGTACTAAATATTTATCATCTTATATAGTATTGTTTTATAAGTTTTAAAGTTTCACCTTAACATTATGTATATTACATGTAGTTCTGCAACTTATTTCAAAACTCAGCATTGCTTGTGAGATTTAGAGGATTGATTTTTTTACCATAAGGAAAGAATATTTATTTTAATCTAAAGCAATTTAATATTAAAGAATTAATTTACTGTAAGTTATGGTTTCTTATGTTAGCATAGATAGAAATGCCATGGTTTTCTGGAGTCTCCTATGATTTAGTTCTGACCTGAAGATTAAATTTTTCAACCCTCAAACATGTCTTTAAATTTTATTATAGGATGTGTTTTTTTAGAGGCTTACTAAATTGGTTCTAAAGAGCTATTTTTTGTTTTAGAAATTTTTTTTTGATGTGTGTGTATTTTTTAGTGTACACATAATTGAAATTCGATTAATGTGGTGTTCCATAGCTACCCTGTTAAGGATACTCAACAAAAGTTAGAAAGACTTAATTTTTGAAAGTATGCTGCTAGTGGGAGAATGTACCTCTTATAGATTTCTTTCTCAAGTTCTTTTTAAGTTGCAGATTTTCTTTACTATAAATATTAGTTTCCAAAAGAGCACACCATTTATAGGTTAAATCACATGATCTGTAAAATTCAAGTTGGAGGTAAAGCTGTAGCTTCCTCCCTCAACAAAAGGAAAGTGACTTGATTTTGTTTGGGATGGGGAGAGTTGAACCTAACTATTCATGCTGATGAATGCAGCAAGTTTCATTCAGTAAAAGTGGAAGCTGTCAGATCTTTGCAGTTTTCTGTGTCCTAAATTAATCTATATAGGATTGCAGTCTTTAGAGAAGGCTACTCCCATTGTCTGCTGTGTTAATTGTGCATGCTAACTAACCTGTCGCTGCTGATTTGATTATCATTGCTCATTTTATATCTTTTGACTGGCGTATAGTTTGAGTCCAATAGCAAAAAAACAAAAAACCCTCGAATTTCTACTGCTTTACAGATTTGGAAAAAAATGACCTCCCTCTTCCCTCAAGATCATTTATTATAGGTTCCAGAAAGCTATGTAATGGTGCTTCCAATCCAGATTATTTTTCTATCAACACCCCCCAAAATCTATTATGCTGTAAAGCATCATTGACAGATTCAGTTGTAATTTAATGAGAACAGACTAATATGCCAAGGGAACTGATTTTTAAGTCCTTCCTCTTCTTGCTTGGCTCTGTTGCGTGAAATGCTAAAGTAGCTTCTCCCCCTTGTGTCCTCCTTAAAGATGAAATGTGTTTCAGATTTTGTCTCCCTACCCCTTCTAGTGAGACTGTGTTTATAACTGTACTATGTTAATAAAAGATTACTGATAAATGACTATTTTCCTGCTGAATTTTCTATAGCTCATTTTTTTACATGATGCCATGTTTTAGATATCATCTCATTAACAGAAATTAGTCCATGGTGAAGGTTTTATAACATGGTGTCTAAGGTGAGGTGTAAATTAAAAATTAACTTGGTGTAGAATCTCTGTGCTAGACTATATTTTATATGCTGTTTGGGATTTTATGTTCAGGGTCTTTATGTGCCAAGACGATGTACTCAGATTAATGTCAGGATGATGTTACAGACCTATTAATTTCAGAGAAGTCATAAAATTTTCACTTCGGACATATAGTTACTTTACATTATTGATTATAAACGTAAATGATTATTTTTCCTTGGTTTTTAAATAAATATTTACAGAAGGTTTCTTCTCTCAAATAAATGTCATTCCGGGCTCCTTTCAAAATAAACTGTATTAATTTTGTCTTAGCATACTTAGAACATTTTTTGTTTTTCAAGTGAAGCTTTCATGACTATATTGTCTTGTCCCAGTTGAGTTTATTTGGTCTTCTTTTACTCCCCTACCTGTTTCCCAAACTTTTGGGGCACAGGCAGAATATAATCATGCTTCTTACTGTTGGCATCCTGAGGGCTAAACCCATCTCTTGACTGATTGTGTCTTTTTCCCACTCATTTCCCTATCTTCACTCATTTTGCTTCCTCCCATAAGCGCCTACTCTAATCTAGTTAATATATGACTTTGGATGTTTGCGTATCTTTGGAAAATGTATAGTGTTTCCTGTATATAAGTTTGTAATTTTCACAGATAGCTTTGGGTTGTACATCCCATTTTATTTTATTTTTTTCTATTTGCCATGTATTTAAACAATCTATCCTTGTTGCTGTATGCGATTCTGGTTCATTACTTCTGATTGCTATAAAGTGTTTTGACATATGCGTGCTCTTCTCCCTGTGTACTATGTATCCATCTTGTTTATGTACTCTCCTACTGAGGGCACTTGGGTGCATTCACCTTCATGTACCATTAGCAGTGCTACAGCGATAATCTTTATTTTATCTTATGAAGGTATATACTCAAGAGTGTGGTTGTCAAGTGTCCACTATTAAGTTCACTAAATGTCAGATGGCTGTGTAGAATGACCGGACGGTTTATACCCCTTTGAGCAGTACATGAGGATTCAGACTCTTATTTTTCACGTAAGTAACTGGGCAACCAAATTGAACTGAAGAGTTGCTTTTTTTATAGACATGATTAGCAAAATGCCAAAATATTTGTCTGTGAATAATATAAATCCAAAGTAGGTTACTGTCAACCCTTCATTCAGAAGTGACTCATGAATGTAGAAGCTGCCTTGGTTCCTAGAAAAGTCCCCTGCGAAGAGAGCTTTTTAGTCAGACGAAGGTGAGCCCTCACTGCCACATAACTCTGCCCCCCAGCGTGTGGGCGGTTGAGCTCTGCAAGCTGTGAATGGTTAGATTCTTTGTGCCCATCCTGGTTCTTGGAATGCAAACGTGAATGAGGCCAACTCTCTGCCCCTGAGGCTGTGCAAGTGTAGGACACGTGGGTCAGGACTTGTGCTCATCAGCCTCTTGGAGACCTTTTCGCGTTGTCTCTGAGAAGTTGGCACTCACTGCAGTCTTTCTTGGCAGCCTTCCTCATGGCACTGTTATTCTTCCTATCTTGCTTTATAAAATTAAGACACACGTACCTGAGTCCATTAACTAGAACCATTTGGGATCCTACCAGTCTTTCATTATACCTAACCTGGTAAAAGATTTCCAAGGAAGAGATGTTCTTAATGTGATATTTGTTTCCTGAAGTGTGATGATTGGGGTGGGAGAGATGGCATATTTATAAGTCCCTTTGAATAGGTGAAATGGAGATTGGAAACTATTACCTAGGAGCATGGATTAATTAAAGTAGTAAGAGACAGCATGGAGTATAGTGATAAGAATACAGATAATAGTGTTGGGCAAAATACAGAGAAAACAGTTTTCAATCTTTACCCATCTAAATTCCCATGAAAAAGGCCAGTAGATAAATAGATGGATGGGAAAAAACCTGCATGTGTGTTAGAAACTGGAGCTGCCACTCATGACAGAAAACCTAGAATAATTTTTGTTAGGTAGCATTGCTATGGGCCTGAAATGAAAGAAGTAACTGAAGGGGAACTCTTCAGGAGAACCTTTCTGAGAGAAAACCCTTAGGTTGGGAAAGGCAGAAAAATCTTAATGCATGTTCTTGCATAGCACAGCACTTAAATTTCTCTTGCTTCTCAGACCAGAAGCATTGGTACTTCGTGAACAGTGTTCATCAATCTAGAGTTTACTCAGGGTACCTCCCTAGAAGGAGACTGTCCTAGGAGGTGGCCTAGTCACTAACTTGCCACTTACCAACACCCGTGCCTCAAACCCTGTTCGGGTTACTGGATCTCTCAACTAGCAATCTGTTGAGGTTTTTGTTCTCAAAAAGATTTAGTCATTAAAGCTGGATGTCAGTAATGAAAAGGGAGCATTTTGACAGGATTCTGAAGGCATGTAAAATACAGTTGCCAAATTAAAATCTACTGTGGATGCAGCGAATTAAACACTGCAGAAAGACAAACTTGTGAAATCTTTTCCAGATAATAAAGGCAAAAGATGGAGAAATGAAAATGATGAGAAAATAAGATAGAAGGAAGATAAGTCTGGAGATAAAATGTACAAATCGTAGGAATATCAGAAAGAGAGAGATGAAGCACATGCATTGTCCAAACAAAAAAATAAAATAAAAGAAAACATTGCTGATCCAAAATTAATACAAAGAGAAATATGAAAACATTTCCTCTTGGACTTTTCAAAATTAGAGGCATTTCTGCTAGAGATGGTATGAAAGGAATGAGTTGATGAAGATATAGAGAATGAACCCATAAATTATCCTCCTGTGGAAAAGCAGACTGCCTGGGTTGTGAGTGGAAGAGATGCTGCGTAAATCCCACTAACTATCCAGTTTTGAGAAACAAGCATAAGCAGGTATAACAAGTAGCAAGTCAGCTAAGTGGGAGGACTTCTTCCTGGAACAAAGGGGTGCCAGGACCAGAATGATTGCATGGTGGGTATAGTCATTACAAAAGAGAAGACAGAATTACCATTGTTTACAGATTCTCGACTTAAAAATCTAAGAAAATTACCTGAAAGCCTATTTGAACTAATATTAAGTTATGTAGTCGGTTGCAATCTAAATATACTGAAATCAGTACTTTTTAAATATTCAATCAATACCTAGTTAGAAACTATAATGGAAAAAATCCTGTAAATATTTAAAAGAAATAAAAAAAGGCAGAAATTGTTTTTTTAAAACTTAGTTTTACAGCAGAACATAAAGAGACTTGAATTAAGTAGAGAGATTAAACATTTCTGAGAAAGAAGACTCAGTATTTTATGGCTTCTTCCCAAATCTATGAATTTAATGCAGTTCTAATAAAAATCCTGATTAACTTTTTGATTCAGAGGTGAGGTGGAATAGGGGAACTTAACAAAGTTTGTCTGAAATTGATCTAGAATAAGTTTAAAAGAAAATGAAAGAGTAGATTTATGAAGTTGGAATTGTATTACCATGTATTAGAAGATGTTTATGAGCCTGCAATAATTAAAACTCTATGACAATGACTAAGAATGGAACAAGCTAGAGTCCTGAAAAAATGCATATTAGTGCTTGATATTGATGTCATTTCAGTTCATTGGGAGAAACAATGAATTAGTGAACAACCAATGCTAGGAAAATTAGTTTAGAAATTGCAAAAATATAAAACTAGAGTTGTACTATATAAGCTAAGATTTCAGATGGATAAAATAATGAAATATATGTGCAAATATATAATCAAGTACTAGAGAAATCCTTTCCTATTTTGAACATTTAAGAAAAAATTTTTTCTTACATAAACATACATAGTTATTACAGAAAATAAATGTATAAGCAAAAAGAAGTAAAAATACCCAGAATTGTACCCAGTCAGAAACCACCATTGACAGCATGTTAGTTGTGTAGAGGAGGGCTCTTTCAAATGTAAAATTAAGCAAAGAAATCACATATAAAAAGTGATTTGGGTGCATAAAAATGTGTCAAATACCATTAAAAATATACAAAGGCAGATGTCAAATGTGAAAGAATATTTTTATGCCACATGATAAAAATTTAATACCTTTAATGCACAAAAGGCTCTTCTGAGTCAATAAGAAAACGAATACCTGAATAGGAAAATGGGCAGTTATGAGTAGGGCAGTATGTCAAGGAAAACATAGAAACAACCAACACATGTGGGAAAACATTGCCAATATCATTAGTAAATAAGGAAATTGAAAATAAAACAAGATACCTTTTTAAAAAAATGCCATATCTCTTAAAATCTACCAGATTGGTAAAGCCGTTTTAAAATGACATTGCCAGCGTGAGAGAGGGTACTTAGAAAAAATCACTGTTACTAACTAATAAAATTTACATTTCTCTCTAACTTTTCTATTTAAAAAATATTTAAAAAAAACAAATTAAAAATATTGTATGATGACCATGTATTCCTTTTTAGATTAAGGGAAAAAAATAAGCTCTTTGTGTTTTGGTAAAAAAGGTCCCACATATCCCTTGTTAGTTAGGAGAAATGTAAGGTTATGTAACTAGCGTTAGAACAAATTGACGAAGCCATTCTCTAGAGCAGTTTAGAAAATGTATTAAAAGCATTCTTGAGCTAAATACCTTTGATCCAACAATTTTACTTAACATAATTTATCCTAGAGAAATTTTCAGAGCTATGCAAGAAGACATAAATTCAAGGATATTCTGTGTATACAAGGTATAAAGTGTATACAGCATATACACGAATATTTGATATTATGAATTTAGAAACAACCTATAGTATGTATCTATAAAGGAATGTTATGTAACAATTGGGAATACTTTACCAGATAATAGTAAATGTCAAAAGCTGAGTGTAAATTTTGGACATCATACTCTGATCCCAATTACTCATGCCATTATTCAGGCATTCACTCCCAAATAGTGCCTGCTGCACCTAGGCATTGTGCACCAAGAGATAGAGCACTGAGGGGAGGAAAACAGACCCTTTCTTTGCCTTCATGGAACTTTCATTCTGGTTAGTAGAGACAGAACAATAAATAAATAATTTATCAATTAGTGATAAGTGCAAAGGAGAAAAATAGAATAGGGTGATAAGATGTACTGAAGGAGGAGAAAAGGGAAGATTGCTACTTTGTATAGGTTGGATCAAGGAAGTCTCTGAAAAATGGCATTCTTGTAGAGAGCTGAAAAAAGCTATGGAGAAAAAGAACAGTGTTTATATCTGGGGGAAGCATATTCCTGGTGGAAGGAACTGTGTGTGTTCCAGCAAGAACATGAAGGTCAGCTTAGCTGGCATAGATAAACCAGCGGGGAGAATGTGTGGGCAACAGGGAAGAGAAGTGGAGGTTAGGGGTAAAAATGGAGGGCCTTGTAGGCCATGGTAGGCACTTTGTCTTTTACTCTGTGATGAGAAGCCTTTGTAGGATTTTGAGCAGAGAAATGACATGACTGATATTTAAAAAGATCTTTTTGGCTGTTTTGTCTAGAATAGACTGGAGAGGAACAGGGGTAGAAGCTTGGAGATACGAGGCTTAAATAGTAACCCTGTAAAGAGATGATGGTAACTTGGATCAATGGTAAGTGGTTTGATTCTGGATTTGCAACTCATACCCACAAACTCTTATTCGATGAAATAATTAAATACATACATCAACATATCAATAGTTATCTCTGGTAGGATTGCTGGTGATTTGTGTGTTTTTTTTTTTTTAACAGAGACCAGTGTTTTTCAAATTTCAACCTTTAAGGTAAAAACTCAGATGTTAGTTAACTGACTGACTTAGTGAAATTGATTGAGAAAGGAAATTACATTTTTTTTCCCCAAGCTAAAGAAGATTATATTCAGCATTTTCCCTATCATCCTTGTTTTCCTCTGTAAACTATAGAAACCCACTGTAGTACATCATTGATAAATTCAGTGCTGTAAGGATACCTTTTTGACTTACGCGTTCTGCTGTTCTTACCTCATCACTAACGCAGGATAACTCAGTGAGGAGAAACTGCAGTATAGTTCAGCAGACTGGTCATGTCCACATCATCCTTGCTAATGAATGAGAGTTGTGTTCATTTCCTGAAAATCGTTTGTATGTATCATTAGAATATGCTGTGATTTTTCTCCTCTGATTTATCTTTCTGATTTGCTTAGTACACCAAATATTAGGACACTTACAAACCAACTCACTCCAACTTAGGTCTAGTGGTCCAGAGCATGTTAGTTGGCAGAGAGGAGAAAATACAGTCAGAATGGAATTCAGACTTAGCTATAGACAGTGTGGAATTGAGTTCTTTGTTTTTTTTTTTGTTTGTTTTTTTTTTGAGACAGAGTCTGGCTCTGTCACCCTGGCTAGAGTGCCATGGCATCAGCCTAGCTCACAGCAACCTCAAACTCCTGGGCTCAAGCGATCCTCCTGTCTCAGCCTCCCGAGTAGCTGGGACTACAGGCATGTGCCACCATGCCCGGCTAATTTTTTCTATATATATATTTTTAGTTGTTTGGCTAATTTCTTTCTATTTTTAGTAGAGATGGCGTCTCACTCTTGCTCAGGCTGGTCTTGAACTCCTGAGCTCAAACGATCTGCCTGCCTTGGCTTCCCAGAGTGCTAGGATTACAGGTGTGAGCCACCATGCCCAGCCTGGAATTGAGTTCTTAAACAGCAAATCAACAAAACAAAATCCTTCATTATCTGTAAGCATAACTTGAGTGTTCTATTAGGTAAGGACAATAAACCCTGCTTTTTGTCATTGGCAGTGTTTAGTCCTCTAATATTACCTCCTAGACAATGGAGATTCGGTCTTTTTGCTCCAAGGAGAACCTCCAGGCGATGCAAAGAGAGAACAAGATAAAATTTTGTTTTGCTTTGCATTTTGATTCCAAATCATGCTTTACAAGTAAATTGCAAATTTGTGGTGGCACTTGTTCTATTATATAAACAGCAAAATTACACCATGGCCTGTTGACTGTACTTTAGTCCATTAATTAAAAATAAATGTGATTTGTTTCTTTTTCATGGAAATAGAGAAATAGCTCATCTTACATTTTAGATTCTGAAGAAATTTAATTATAGTCTAAAACTTTTTTATACCTTCTGTGTCTTTCTATACCTATTAAGCAACTTGTATGGTGAATAAATGTTTTACTCTGTTTGACTTCTTGCTCTTTGTTTACCTAACTGGTATGTAGATTTTCAGTTCAGTTTTCTGGTGATCCAGAACTGATGTTTTTATTGTTGCTTCCTGAATGTTTCAGTGAAAATAATTCCTTTGCTTCAAAAACAACTGTCTTGTCTCTAATATTTATGCTTTCTGAGTTTTTTAATTACTTTTTTATGAATTGTATGTGGCACTGTGGAATGAAAATAGACTTTGCCATCACATGGACTGGGGTGAATCCCAACACTGCCACTGAATAGCTGCATGAATAGCTGTCAGAGCCTTAGTTTCTACGTCAATGAAACATTATAGATTTCTTGTGATAGACCTCTAGTATTATGCCTAGTGTATGGTAAGCAGCCAGTAAATATTACTTCCTTCTGTTTTCCTCATTTTATATTTTAAATTTGTCTTCTTTATTGCATAGAACCTTTGTTAATTTTGTTATAGTTTTAGGTGATTTTTATAAAAGGCACTTTTAATTAATGGCAAATGCAAAGACTCTCAGTTACTAAATTTGGTCTGTATGACAGCAGATCTCCAATTCAGGTCTTGTTTTTCATTCTTTTTAAAGCTGGTTATCGTACAGTTTTGTAGTATAGTCAAAATGTGTAATTGTGCCAGATATCCTGCAAAAGCCCTGTGCTAGAAGCTTTGTATATGCATTGTCTCTCAGCCCTACAACTGTATGAGGTAGATATAGTTTTTGTTCATAGAAGAGGAAATCGAGGATCATATCAGGAAAGCTTTTAAAAAATGTTTATGTACTGATGGGCCAATCAATGGATTAAAATCCATGTGGAATATTGTAAAGTGATCTTTTGCCATGTTTTTAGAGAGTGAAGGCTCCATTGTCAGATTAGAGTCATCTCCATTAGGACTGCAGAGTAGTGGTCAGGAAGCTGTGAGGGAGTTGAGCTGTTGCTGTTATTTGTGATGTTGAAGCATCCTTGACTAAGAGTGCACTGTTGCTGTTTGAGAGTGCTTTGACCAAGGTGGGGTTTTTTCCCCCTCCTTCTTCTACAATGTGCTTATCAATTAATTCTTAAGTCTTCAAAGTGTATCTTCCTTAATTTTAATCATTTTATCTTCAGCTTTTGTAAAAACATTGCATTTCCCTTTAAACAGTCTTTTCAGTGATTCTAATTATATCAAAAGAAAAATCTATCATGTGTATGGATTTTTTTTTTTTAACATTTCATACAGTGTTTTAGTTTTTCAGGATTCACATAAAAGAACCCAACAATAATCTATACTAAATTTTTCTTTTCTGTTAAAAAGGAATGTTAGGTCTTAGTATATGTTGTTATTATTGACATAATGTTCCATTAATATTTAATATTGGTCAGTTTGTCACATATATTTATATAAACATTATAAAAACGAACTTGTTTCATAATTATCTACCCCTTACGTAAAATATGAGTGTTAAAAAATATAGACAGATACTTAAAATACATTAGAGCCAAGTTTGAGTTTTTATCTTATTGGTATAGGAATTTACAATGATTCACTGGGTTATTTCTTTATTTAACGGGCTGGTTTCAGTTTAAATATACCCTTGCCCCAATGATTTACTTAATTTAGAACCATAATCTGATGAATTCAGGGACCAGTTTAACCTAACATCCAAATATTTGATTCTGTAGTTATTAAAACATCAATATATTATTTGCCAGCATGTTGGTAATCGTCTGGGAGCACTTTTTAGTATGAAAATCTTTGAATATTTTCTTATTTCTAAAATCCAGATTAGTTATTTATAGTCTTTTCAAAGTACAATTTATCTAATGTTAATATTAATTACTGTGGAAAACATAGAGCTGTATCAGAAATATTTAGATTTTCTTTGTATATTCTGCAGGTTTGCTTTAAATGATAGTCACATATTCTAATAAGTATTTTTGCATGTAATTTGTTGTTGAATGTGTTTACTTGAGGAAATAATAGTGGGCCCTGTTGGAAAAATTTTGTTTTACTAAACTTAATTTCTGAAGATTTTCAAAATATGGTACATGAAATAGCTTTTCTTCTGACTATAATACCTGCCTGCCTCTATAGCATGAGCTCATTTATCACCAGTAATATTTTTTATATACATTTCACATGTCAAGCCTAAATAAAATAGTATGAAGAATATAAACCCAGATTGATTCTATGTTGGGGGAAAATGAGAGACCATAAATTTCAAAACTATCTTAACATCTTAGAGAGTTGTCCTTCCAACATTGCTAGTTAATTGGATCCAGGAACCAAGAATGATTACTTTTTCTCTTAGATTAGAAGTCAGGAAGTTTGAGAAAAATATTGCCTGTATTCAAAGAATGCTGTCATTGGATGTAAAGTACAGATTTAAACAAGGAGAAGGGAGTCTTAGAGCTTTCTAGCCCTCAGTTTCATTTGTAGTAGGAGAAAATGTACATTTTCATTCTTATGAAGTGGGTATAACATTGTTTTAAAATAATTATGCATTTCTGTTTCTATTGGAGATAGTTCGTGTCCTTTCTTTTATTTCTCCTAATTTAAAATTTCTTTGTTTACTTATTTACTTGAAAGATTATCAAGACTCTGTGGTACTATGGGTTGTCATTACAAAAGAATAATTGAAAGTGTGTGTTAATAGACCTCTAATGTTGGAGTTCATTGTGTCATTCTCTAAAAATCCAAAGATGAATCTGTGTGTTGGGGGAGGGGAAGATAGGAGGGAGATGTTAAGTGTTCAGAATAGACATCTAAAGTGGCTTAGCAAATGGGGAGATTTTATTGTCTATAGTCTATAGAGAATATTTTGAGTTCAGGTTTCTCTTAAAATGTAGAACGTTTAGTAAACAAATTCAAACTATGTAGTGTTAGATTCTATACTGTAGAAGTTAGATTAGTCTATGGTTATAGTTTATTTTTTATTTATTTATTTATTTTTTTATTGTTTGTTATTATAGGGGTACAGATGTTTAGGTTACATATGTTTCCCTTGTCTCCCCTCCCCCCAAGTCCCAGTTTCAAGCGTGTCCATCTCTCGGATGGTGCGCATTGCACTTTGTGTATGCATATTTTTTAAAAATTATAACTTATGGCAGCCGTTCTCTGTAATATTTGTATGGTTACCTTATATTTATAGCTATTTTTAAAAATCTTAACCTGTTCTTCAAATTGAACTTAATATAACATAAATATATGTTGATTATATTTCAGGATGACCTAAATTCATATAAAAAAATCTTAGTCATTGAGAGGGAGAGGCATAAGGAAGCAGTGGGTAGGGCACAGCTGGATTTTCAGATCCCAGTTAGAAAAATCATCATTTAATGTATAAGCTGAGAAAATTTGGTTTTGTGTATTGTTGAGGGAAAGTATATCTAAAGACTTCATAAGCATCTTTAAAATCAGTTCCAAAATAGAAAGGTAGCACTTCCTCTTGGGAACTTTAATTTGCCAAGAAAATATAGACTTTACAAGGAGGTTGACTGCTTCTGGCTTTTCAGTGGCCCTCTCGCACTGCCCATTTATTCTCTCTGTATAAAAGTGCTTGACCGCTCAGCACCACCTATTTGCTATGGTCACAGTAAGAAAAGGCTTTTTAGAGAATGTGTTCTAGCTGGGTCCCCCTCCACGCCCATATTATCTTCAGATTTCATTCTACATGGGACCTAAGAACTGAGTTCAATTTGATACATCACTGTTCCATATCAAATTATTGTGCAAACGTTAGTGGGACAAATATTTCAGGATTTTTCTATATGGATTATGGGTCCAATATTAGAAGTTATTTTTAGCCGGTATGAAAAATGCAATGTAGATCAATTTAATAATGTATTTCAGCAAACATTTATTGAGCCTATATTTCATAACCAGGTACTAGGAGTACTGAGATAAATAAGACATGATTTCTGCCCTGAGAATCTCACTGTCTGCCTCTAAAGTCTTAAACTTTTTCACAAAGAAATAGAAGGCTCAGCTAGCCGGTCTAGATAAAATGAGGTCATTTAACTTTCAGGTATGAAAAACAGTGCACTGCAGAGGCAAAGTGCAAATTGTTGGTGTTGCTATTCTATTTTATTTTGTCCAGAAAAACTTGGAAATAAAATTCTCGTAAACGGTGGAATTGTTCCTCTCTAGAGGATTCGCGGTGATTATTCAAATTTCCCCAGGGCCTACTATGTGCACGCATCACGCTAAATACTAGGGTTCTAAAATATATGAGAATGGAGTGTTTTATTTTTGAGGAAGTCAATTGGGTAGACAGCTATATATACAAATAATTACAGTATGGTGAGGGTAGACATTTATTATGGAATTCTGTACCAAGTGATTTCTCTTGGTAGCGGTGATACTAGGGAATAAAAGGCTAAGGTCAGGGTTTCTCTTGGTAGCAGGGGCACTAGGGAATAAAAGGCTAAGGTCAGGGTTTCTCTTGGTAGCAGGGGCACTAGGGAATAAAAGACTAAGGTCAGGGTTTCTCTTGGGAGCAGGGACACTAGGGAATAAAAGACTAAGGTCGGGGTTTCTCTTGGTAGCAGGGGCACTAGGGAATAAAAGACTAAGGTCGGGGTTTCCCTTGGGAGCAGGGACACTAGGGAATAAAAGACTAAGGTCGGGGTTTCCCTTGGTAGCAGGG
>RJWJ010036424.1:0-16075 GCA_004363605.1 Indri indri | reverse complement strand
AGAGTGTGGTGACATCATCACAGTGCACTACAACCTCAAACTCCTGAGCTCAAGTTATCCTCCTGCTTCAGTCTCCTGAGTAGCTGGGACTACAGGTGTGTGCCACCAGTGGCCTGGCTAATTCTTTCTATTTTTGGTAGAGACGGGGTCTCGCTCTTGCTCAGGCTGACCTCGAACTCGTGACTTCAATTGATCGTCCCGCCTTGGCCTCCCAGAGTGCTAGGATTACAGGCGCGAGCCACCACACCCAGCCATCAAAATTCTTGATAATGTCCTATAAGACCTGGTGTGATCTTTTGTGACCTAGGCTACTTAAACTCTGGTTTTCTAGTTTTGAGAAAGCACCAAGTTGTTTTGTTTTGTTCCCCTCCTTCTGGATGTTCACAAATGCTACTTCTTTCATCTTAAATATTATCATCATGCTTTTTAAATGTATTTATTTTGAAAAATATTTTCAACTGTGTCAAAATACATATAATATTTAGCATCTTCACCATTTTGAAGTGTACTGTTCAGTAGTGTTACTACATTCAGGTTGCTGTGCAACAGATCTCCAAAACTCTATCTAGCAAAACTGAAATTCTGTGTCCATTGAATAGTTCCTCATTTACTCCTCATCCCACCCCTGGCAACCACTATTCTATTTTCTGTTTCTGTGAGTTTGGCTACTCTAGGTACTGCATATAAATGGAATCAGGCAGTATTTGTCTTTTTATGACTGGCTTATTTCATTAAGCATAATGTCCTCAAGGCTCATCCATGTTGTAGCATGTCAGAATTTCCTTCTTTAAAAAATATTTCATTTTTTGTATATACCATATTTTGTTTACTCATTCATCCATCCATGAATCCTTGGGTTGCTTTCACCTTTTGGCCATTGTAAATAATGCCATTGTGAACATGGGTGTACAAATATTTCTTTGAGACCCTGCTTACAATTCTTCAGGATATATACCCAGAAGAGAAATTGCTGGATCATATGATAATTCTTTCAATTTTTTGAGAAATCACCATAATATTTTTTTTATAGTGGCTGTATCATTTTACATTCCCTCCAACAGGAAACAGGGTTTCAATTTCTCCCTTCCCTTGGCAACATATTATCATACTTTTTGTATGACTAGCTCTCTCTATGCCAGTTTCAATATCAACACTTTAGAAAAGTCTTCATGATAATATAAGGATGTTCCCTACTCTGCTCAATTGGTGTCTCCATCAGGGCCCCTCACTTGTTACATTCATAGCACTTATAATTTGCTCAAAATATATAATTATCAGCTTTTTTACATTTTTATTGCCTGTTTTTCCTTACAGACTATTAGCTCTATTATTGATACATGGTAGGGTTTTTTTGTTTCGTTTTTGTTTTTTTGAGAGAGGATCTTGGTCTGTCATCTGGGCTAGAGTGCAGTGATGTCATCATAGCTCACTGCAACCTCAAACTCCTGGGCTCAAGTGATCCTCCAACCCCAGCCTCCCAAATAGGTGAGACTATAGGTGTGAGCCATCATTCCTGGCCCCATGGTACTTCTTTAAATACTTATTAATGAATGCCATTTATGAACTATTCATAGTGCACACCTTTAGAGGCTCTCAACACAAAAATAAAGGTTGTGATTTTTGGTAAATACTTAGTAATGAGTTTAGTATTTTATTACAATTCTGTAATCTCTATAACATTGAAAAGCATCAATTTCATTTTTACTTATTGTTGAAGAAACTGGGCTTTTAAGTATCAAGGCACATGAGTAGTCAGTGACAAAACTGATATTGAGAACACTGCCTACATGGCCAAGGCCAAATTGTTAATATGTGTCCTAGAAGAACCTTATCTGACCATGCACTTTCTATGCCCTCTTTAGAGTTATCCTTGGTATAGTAAATTTACCATATAAATTTAGTTTTTCCTCTAATAGGCATTTTAAACACAGCATTGCTATAAAAAGCGTTATAGTATTAACTGACTAGTGTATGTGTCTGTGCGTGTGTGTGTGTGTGTATAAAGCACAAATTTAAATTGTGTTTAGCTACTCCATGAATTTCTGGACCTAAATACTACAATGCTTGCTGAACTGGGTAAGAAAAAAATCAATATTACACAGATATATTGGTTAGGAAAAAAAGTAATCTGATTTGGACTGATAAACATATTACAACAAAACTAAAGGAACTAGATAAAGAAATATGTTATTGTTATTTGTACCACTTGACTTAAATTTAGACCTTTATCAGTAAGCATTTGCATTTTCTACTCTATTAAAAAGAATTAACCTATAAAGTACCTGTAGCATAGAACTAATGATTTAATATGTATTTTATAAAGAAGGAAATTTTTTTTCTGTGATCATAGTGAACTGACCTATATGAAAATTCTTTAACAGAGTGAAGTAAAATATAATTTATATCTCATATTTTTATCAGTATTAAATAATACAACCATGATTTCAAGACTTATGCCTTATGATTTTCTTCTTTTAAACATATAGGTAATTATAAGAGTATATATTTGTGTATGTATGTATTTATATATCATAATATTTCTGAATGGTAAAATATAGCTGTCAAATATTATGTAGAGAAAATATGTTTATAACTTACACACTTGGATAAATCTCTATGAGACTGTATAGTTCAAAATACACACATACAAGTTTTTCATGAGAAAGCCTTTTATTTAGCACATGTACTGAAATTACTCAGAACCAAGGCAAAATATATTCACATTTCTTCCACACGTTATACCTATATCCATTCTATTTTTTTATATGAGCATGTTTGCATAACTCTTTACCATGAAAATGAGAAGCATATACCCAACAAAAGGGAATGGGCCTATGAGATCCCAAAATAGGATACAGGCCTGCAACAAAGCATTTGAAATATGTAACTCTCCAGAGATTTTTACCATTTGAAGGTTGAGGTAATGACATGTAAATTTCACCACCACTGACATTTTCACTTGAGTATTAACATGTATAAAACTCAACTTTTTGTTATACGAAAGAAATAAACTTCTCTACCTCCTACTACTATACCAACTTTCCAATACAGCTTTACTATTTCTATTAATGTTCAGTTTATATTGCATTTTTCTAAGGAAAGAAGTGTTTTTGAACAAAATTTTTATTGACATATAATAAGAATGCAGAAAATTGCACAAATATTAAATATGTTGAATCATTCAGATTTTTGGTATGTGAAACCGCATATATTTAAATATTTTGTGCAGTTTTCTTAGAGCTATCAAATACTTTTAAACATGTGAAAAATAATAGAAGTTCTAAAAATGATATTGAAAAACAAACTTATTAATCAGGAGAGCCACATTCCACATAACAAGAATAGCACGTGTCCTTATTTCAGTTGCTATAAATAAGGAAACAATATTTTTACAGATCAGAAGGTAACCTCTGCTGTGTGGTTAGGAAAGTTGTAATTTCTGCCAGGTGTAAGAATGAATGAAACTTCTTAAAAATGTATAATTCTGAAAGGACTTTTTGAAGCTTTTGTTTATCATAATGTTCATAAAAATAATAATAC
Source organism: Indri indri (assembly GCA_004363605.1). NCBI lineage: Eukaryota > Metazoa > Chordata > Mammalia > Primates > Indriidae > Indri > Indri indri. Next base: position 12,535 of record RJWJ010036424.1, on the reverse strand, counting down.
CACAGATAGCAATTACTGATGTTATAATGTGCCAGGTGTAGTTTAATGTCCTCGGCATATATTAACTCAGTATGCAATGTAGCAACTCTATGACCTAATATTGACAAATTCTTGATTATGCTAGCTAGTACATGGACAATTCTAACTCCGATCAAATTCCAGAGGTATTCTCTTTTACTCACAGTATTATACTGCCTCCTGGGGCATTAAAAAGTTCACTTCTACCTGACAACTAGAATTTTTGATATTATAATTGAAATCTTAAAAAATACACCAAAACTTTAGACTGTACTCCTAATATTTTGGTCATTTCTTTTAATTCTTGTGTGTTTGTGTGTGTGTGTGTGTGTAAAATATATAATCTTATACTTCTAGAGCCAACTGTGATTACTTTAGAGATTTTCTAATAAGTCATCTCATTCCGTAGATTGTAACCTGAGACTTAGAGTGGCAAATATTTCAAGTTGAGTTAATGGCAGGATCAGGAGTAGAAGTGTTTTTCTTATATCAGGTACAGCATTTTTTTGTATTATGTGGCTATTAAGCTATCATAATTTCTATTATATTTATTTATATGAGAGATAAAGTATCAAGCAACACTTCGGATACACGTGAAAAAGTTCCCTAAAAATATGGATAGCTGGATCAAATATAATTCCATTACTTTGGCAAATATGGAATTCTAAATAAATTTAGCTAAATGTGTGTATCACACAGTAAATCATTATGCTGATAAAACCACAATGAAGTTAGAATTTCTTTGTGATCCTTGAGTTATTTTCTTCTCAAAGCCTTGTATCGAATGGTATGTGTGGCAAATATAAGCCTTTTGTTTGTTTTGTAATGTTGGCTCTGAATTTATACATTCCTGAACTATTTTTCAAAATATGCATACACAAACACACACACACACACACACACACACAAACAACAAAAGACCTTTCTCTCTTATTTACTGTGTTCTTCTTCATTTCTTTTTTTTTATTTCAAAGTATTATGGGGGTACAAATGTTTTTGGTTACATGGATTGCTTTTGTAATGCTTGACTCAGGGTTATAAGCATGCTCATCACAGAGGTAGTGTCTGTTGTAACTGTTATGTAGGTTTTCACCCATTCTTTCCTCCTCCCTGCTTGGTTTCCATTGAGTTATATTTCCCTCCATGCACATGCATGCTCATTGATTAGTTCTTATTTAATAGTGAGTACATGTAGTGTTTGTTTTTCCATTCTTTAGATGCCTCACTTAGGACAGTGGTCTCCAGTTCCATCCATATTGTTGCAAAAGGCATAAAGTCATCTTTCTTCATGGCTAGTAGTATTTCATGGTATTACATATACCACATTTTATTAATCTACTCATAAATTGATGGGCACTTGGGTTGATTATATATCTTTGCACTTGTGAATTGTGCTTCAATAAATATGCAAGTGCATGTGTCTTTTTGGTAAAATGACTTCTTTTCCTTTGGGTAAATACCCAGCGGTGGGATTGCTGGATCAAATGGTAGTTCTACTTTTAGTTCTTTGAGGAATCTCCATACTGTTTTCCATAGAGATTATATTAATTTGCAGTCCCACCAATAGTGTATAAGAGTGTTCCTTTCTCTCTGCATTCACACCAGCATCTATTGTTTTTGGACTTTTTAATAAAAGCCATTTTAACTGGGGTAAGGAAACATCTCATTGTGTTTTTAATTTGCATTTCCCTGATAATTAGTGACATTGATCATATGTCTATATGTTTATGACCATTTGTCTATCTTCTTTTGAGAAGCTTCTGTTCATGTCTTTTGCCCACTTTTTAATGGGTTGTTTGATGTTTTCTTGCTGATTCGCTTGAGTTCTTTGTAGAATCTGGTTATTAGACCTTTATCGTATGTATAACTTGCGAACATTTCCCACCATTTTGTCGATTTTCTATTTGCTCTGTTTATTAAAACCATCCACATACAGCCAACTGACTTTTTACAAAGCAGAAAATAATATACTCTGGAGAAAAGAATCCTTATTCAATAAATGGTTCTGGGACAACTGAATAGCTATGTGCAGAAGAATTAAACAGGATCCATATGTCTCACCACTCACAAAAATTAATTCAAGATGGATAAAAGACTTAAATGTAAGGCGTGAAGCCATAAGACCTCTAGAAGAAAATGTTGGGAAAACTCTTCTAGATAATTGGTCTGGGCAAAGAATTTACGAAGAAGAGCCCAATGGCAATCACAGCAACAACAAAAATAAATAAATGGGACTTGATTAAATTAAAAAGCTTCTGCACAGCCAAGGAAATAATCACCAGAACAAATAGACAACCTTCTTCATCTCTTGTTCTCCAAGGAAAAATAATGATCATTCTCTCTTCAAATCTTAATTGATTTTATCCACTTTGAAAAAAAGGTTTTACTGCATGCTTTCCCCTTCACCTGTATGCTAAAATTCTTCAAACCAGTTGCTTTTATTTTGTTATCCTATTTATCATGAGTAATCTGACTGTTATCTCTCCTGAAACTCTACTCTCACTTAATACTTGAATTATTGCTAAGGTTTAATAAAGAAATTGCAATAAGTTCCTCTCAAATTAATCTTGACTCCAGCTGTATATTAGGATTTTATATACATCTCTAGAGTGACGTGGGTTAAAAAAAAGAAGAAAAAAGATTGTACATACAGTCATGCATAATTTTACAATGGAGATATGTTCTGAGAAATGCATCATTATGAGATTTTGTTCTGAGAACACCACAGAGTGTACTTATGCAAACCTCATTGGTAGAGCCTACTACACACTTAGACTATATAAAATAGCCTATTGCTCATAGGCTACAAACCTGCACACCATGCTACTCTGCTGAATACTGCAGGCAATTACAGCACAATGGTGTTTGTGTATCTAAGTATACCTATGTATAAAAAAAGTAATGCATTGCACTACAATATACGATGACTATGAAGTCACTAGGTGACAGGAATTATTCAGCTCCGTTATCTAATGGAAGCACTGTGGTCCATCCAATCTGTCCTTGACTGAAATGTTGCCATGTGGTACATGACTGTACTTATGTATGCACCTTCCAAGTTTCCTTACCTGATATATTTTGTTCTTTCTTCATATAGAAACCCTACCAATTATTCAAATGCCTCTACAATACTTTTATCTTCCACTAAGACTTTCCTGACTATTTAATCCTACATTGACAGCTTAATTCACTGAAATTTACAGCACTTAAATATATTTGCTATGTGGCCTTGTCACATAAGTAACTATATGACTTTTGTCTTTTTTAATATGTTTTTATACCCATGCCTTATCTTTAACTACAGTATAACCTCACCAAAGCATAATTATGCCGTCCAATTTGTTTATATGCCCAATAGCATCCTAAATTATATGGTCAGTAGATATTTGATTAAATGATGAAAGAAACAGAAAAGAAGAAAGGATGGAAGAAGGGAGGAAGGAAGGAAGGAAGGAAGGAAGGAAGGAAGGAAGGAAGGAAGGGGGAGGGAAGAATGAAGGGAGAGAGGGCGAGAGAAAGAGAGAAAAAGAAAGGAATGGAAAGTGATAAGACCTGCTTGAGACTTTTGAAAGATAATCAGTCAATATTCTACCACTTACTGAAAGCCATTTAGTATTGATTTTATGCAATATGGTAAAGTCGATGCAATAATAACTCGAGTATCTTTCTCAAAAAAGGAAAATAATAAAATGATATTGAAAAGCATTGGTGGTCACTGGGTCTAATAAATCACTGATGTTTTTTCTTGGTAAATTATTTTATGTGTTTGTAAGACATGGCACATAAAAATGTTTAAAAAGGAAATAACTTATCTCAGTTTCTTGCAACACTATTATATCTTCCTGCAGTTTTGAATATATCAGAATGCATTGTCAAATACTTTATAGTACTCATAGCTCTTGTCAAATAAATTGAATGTTTTGGTCTCCTCAAATAGTCCTCACCATGGTTAATCAGGAACAATTTGAAAACAATATCCTCCGTTAGAATGAAATTATTGTTTATGTCATTATTTTTCAATGATAAATTATATTTTGTCATTTTAAAAATGGCCTAGATGAAAACAGCTTTATAGTAAAGACTTTCTTTGACATAGACTGATGTTATTTTGTCTTTTATATTGAATCAGTTTATTCATTTAACTTTCTCTATGTTCCTTTTAATTCTTGATATTTAAGAAAATGTTCTTTACTATATCAATCTCTTCTTATATATTACATCTGTTATTAAATAGTTTTTCCAGAATAAGAATACTCCCAGATTACTTTTGGCTGATTCACTACCAACAGAGATAATAAAATGTCTTGTATATGTAGAGTATACCTAGTGATAGGTATTTATGATGTTTTCTATTATACCATGTGCCGAAAATAAGTTTCTGTGCAAGTTTTAAACTGATTACTGATAAATACCCAAATAATGTAATGTTTGATTATTGAACCATTCTTTTATTTATTCAATCTATGTCTGCTATATTATGTATACTATTTTGGGTACATAAGGTACAGATTTAAATAGATATAGAATTTGTCCACAAGAAAGCTTTAGAGAAGTGGGGGGTATAGACACACAGTTTTCACAGTTTTCACTGCATGTGATGGGTATAGATGTATAGGAAAAGTAAGGACAAATTTACCCATTGAAGTCAGGGAAATCTAGAAAAACATGACTCTTGACTTATGAATGAAAAGAATGAAATTTCATTAAACCAACTCATAGCAAGAATATTATAAAATAGAATAACATGTGAAGAAATAGGAGTATGAAAGCGTTTGGTGACTTTTGGGTGATGGGAAGTGTGACATGACTGAAGTATAGGTGATTGGTGTGGAAAGAGAAGGATAAGAAAGAACATGAGTACAGCTCAGATTCCTAAGCTTCTTGTACATCAAGGTAAAAGTTTTATACTTGTTTTTTTTTTTTTAATCACAGTGGGGAATGTGAGATAACATTTGTGTTGTAAAAAATAATTATGATATCAGTGGAGAAATTAGATTAGAAGTAATAGAGGTTAAAGTCATAGGAAAAGTTAGGAGTTTTTCCATAGTTCGAGTGAGAAATAATGACAGCATGTCCTGGTCTCAGGCCTTTATCCTCTTCTCTATTTCTCTTTTTTGTTTACAGTCACAACTTGATCTCTCCTGATCTCACAGCATATATCACATGTATCCAGGCATTTCGGCAGAACTTCAGACTCCTATATCTAATTGACTCATCTGTATTTCCTCGTGATTATTAATATATAGTAGCCATCTCATACTTGTCAAAAACTGAACTCTGGTATCCTCTCCCCATAGCCTCGCTAAAATCTTCTCCAGATGCAGTTTCTATTTCAATTGATGCTGAATCCCTCTCTGTTGAACAAAAACAAATAATTTAGAAGTATCCCTTTTCTCATATTTACATATCCTTTGATACTTTATTCAAAATACATCCAGAATCTGAGGACATCTCACATGCCACTGACACCAGCCTCTTCTGAGCAGCAATAACTTATTTTGATTACTTGAAGAGCCCCCTTAATGGTCTCTAGGCCTCCATCCTGGCCCCTCAATATTGTGTTTTCAACATAGTAGCCAGAGTGATTCATTAAAAGTGTTTAAAAAAGTAATTACACATACTCAAATCATTCAAAGGCTTTGCATTTCATTCAGAGTAAAATTCAAAGTTCTGTAATGGCCTGCTAGGTCCTACATACTTATCCACCAAACTGTAAACTATCCTTGCTCATTCTGTTCTAAGCACAATGATCTCTTTGTTCTTTTTTAAATGCTTCACAGATTCTTTGGTCTTAGGGCTTTTGCATAGCTCTTTCTAATGCCTGGAATGTTCTCCCATTAGATATCTTCATATTAACATTCTTATATCCTTCAAGTGTTTTCTCAAAAGTCAGTCATTTCACTAAGACCTATCCTGACCACTAAATTTAGAAATGTAACTTCTTCCTCACTCACTTCTGATTATCCTTTCCAGTTCATATTTTTCCCATCCTGCAGACCATCTCTTTCATGCAACATACTTTACTTATTATTAATATTTTTATTATTCGTTACCTTTCTAACTGCTAAAATGTAAATTCCAGGAGTCCAAATAATTCACTAATGCATAATTCACTGATACATCTAGAACACCTACGAAGGACAGTACCTGGTGCATAGTAGGTACTTGTTGTCTACTCTTTAAATAAATCAATGAATGACCTGCGCTAATGTGATGACAAGTATAATAGAGAGAAAGAAACAGATACAATAAGTATTTATCATGCTGATTTAGACAAGTGGGGAAATTATGGGTTTGGAATTTATGATATTAAATTTGTATCCTCATTCTCTCCTTTATTAACTATGTGATTCTAGGTAACAATGGAAAGGAAATAGTGAAGTACATCAAAATAATTATTCGAATGATAGGAGGAGAACTAGGTGAGGACATCACAGAAGGCAAACATTACCATAACCAATATTGAGATGCTTTAAAAATAAATCAAGCAACAGTTAATTTTATTTGAAATCAGGGTATCATTGATGATATAACTATTTTCAGTGATGTAGTAGGGATTAAAAATCATTTTGTAATAGGATTCCCTAATGGATTACTCAGGTAATTTTGAATTGAATATATACATGGCTATGTAAGATTAAAAAAAATTTTTTTGCATCTTACAAATTTTAATTTTCATTAGCAACTGCATCTTAGCATGCATTCTTGTTAATTAGGATTTGGACCCAGTTACTACATTTATTTCGCATCAAAATTATCGTAATTATGCAAAAGTTATTTACAATTTAATGTACACACTTAGAATAGAACAAAATAGTTTGCAGAACACAGAGACAATTCTAAATCATGTAAGGTTTCTCTGCTTAATTTTGTGTGCCAACTCGTCTTTAGTTTCATGAAATAGTTTCCAATGTACAATATTGGATAAAAATAATTGTTACTGTTTTTTTTAATAATATGATTTCCCCAAATTGCAGACAAGGCAATTGGTAAAACTCAGAGTTTTAAAAGTTTAGTCTGCTTTGAATAAATACAGTTTCCTTTTAAAATGAAGTTATCTCAGCTCCTTGTTTTATACATGTTTTTTTTCTCCTTGTATAATTCAATGGTGAGTTGCACATAAAATAGGATAACTCAATAATGATTTAACAGACAATCTGAAGGACAGAAATGAAAATTTAGGTAGTAAACAAATATGTAGTAATCTAATATCTGATGTTAAATATCTTAATGTTTTTAAAAATAAATGTTTGTTTTTCCATTCTTGGGATACTTCGCTTAGTAGAATGCGCATGTACTCACCATCAAATTGGTAGTAACTGAACAACACATAAGTGTACATATAAGAATAGCATCTATTGGATGTCGGGTAGGGAGGGAGGGGGAAGGGGGAGGGGCGAGGGGGAGGAGGGGACGGATATATGCATACACAAAGGGTGCAATGCACACCCTCCGAGAGAGGGACACGCTTGGGACTGGGACTTGGGGGGAAGGGGGGGCAAGGGCAACATACGTAACCTAAACATCTGTACCCCTATAAACAACAAACAATAAAAAATAAATAAATAAATAAATAAATTTGTTGTAACATTTGAAAAACTAGATTTTTAAAAACAAAATAGCATAAAAATTTTGCTTAAAATCACATACTTTGTACTTTTTAAAGTGAATATTGGCTAAAATATTTTGTCATTCATTAGTTTCTGGGCTTCCTGTGTCTTAAACTGTAATAAATATCTATAGTTCTCAGCTTGGAAACAATATACGCGATTAAGTTTAGTTTTTAAAGGCATTTTTTATTATTCTTAGGGAGTAATAGTAAGTACATGGCATCAGTCAACAGAGTATATCCATAAAAGGTACATATCTAAGTATAATACTGATGATAGATTTGAATAAGACAGAAAACTCATAAATATTAACTTTTAGAAAGGTAGTTTTTATTCATCTTTTCCCTCAAAATTAATGAATATTTTCCAACTTTTCTCTCAATTCATAAAATACAAAAGGAATATATATTAGGAAAATATAGGATATTTATTAAGATAATACAACTATGTAATTGACATAATACACAAATGAATTAAAACTTCAAATGTTTTAAAATCTATACAATTTTATCATAAAAATATAGGTTACCAGTTACATAATTTTGAGAGTAGAAAGTAAATTCTAAGTACAAGACCAAAGGTATAAAATAGAAAAGATAAATGATATTGAATTATTAGGTTACTTAATTTTTTAAAAAACATCTATATATCAAAATATCTTAAGTAAAATTGAGATGTAAGTGACAAACTGGAAAAACATGTATATGATTTATAGGACAGAAAAGGATATTCTTAATACATAAAAATACCTTCTAAGTCAATAAAATTAATGAAAAACTCAAAGATTATGGTGCAAAAAAAATAATTTATAAAAAGATAAAAAATTGCCATAACAAGTAAACATTAAACCTTAGATGCAATAAAATAAATGAAAAATATAACTCCAATGACATTTATCATATTGGCAAATATTTCTATTTTTTTCAATAATGATTTACATGGTATTTTGGAGATATAGGAAAAACAATGTCACTTCTGCAAGCCAATTTAAGAATATATTAAAAGTATGTAAAAATGTACAATGGCATACCCTTTGACAAAATATCCTACTTCCATAAGTTTATCTTAAGAAATAGAAAATCTTAAAAGACTGTTTATGAATGATTCTCTTGAAAACTTACTGAAAATCAGATATTACTCTTAAGAATTTAGAAAAGGTTTAGCAAACTTTACATAGAGAAATTAGAAGGAAGAAAAAATAGAAAATTGCATAAATAGTGTACAATACAGAACTAGAAATAAAATATTTATTTTAAGAAGCAGTTCAAATTGATAAGTCAATCATAAAACTGACCTAGAAAAAAGGAAAATAGCACAAACTTTCTGTATCACAGATAAAAATGTGGAAAACAGTATAGATTGTTCACATAATAAAAAGCTAACAAGAGTGTTTGAAACGACTTCATCACAAAATTTTAAAATTTGACATATATTCAAAAGTGAGGTATGTTTGATTGTTTTTAACTTCTCCTTAATAACAGGGATTCTGGCAAACCTGTCATGCTTTTGTTGATACTCAGGCTTGTCCAGTCACTGCCATTATATTAACCTCAAACTTGTCATTTTCAACAACAACCTTTTCATCATTTCAGTGTCAAACATCTCAATCTCTGACTATTCCTGCCGTAGTTTTAGCTCATTTGCTCTAGTATCCTAACTCAAATAATACTTCAATCTCACCAGCACCTTTAATCCATTGATCTGCCACTTTTTATTGTACCTCACTCCCTACATGTCCTCACTTTTCTCTTTACCCACTTTAAATTCTAGAAAAACCCTTAACTCTCCCCTGAATATGGCCTCATATCTCTTGACCTCCTATATCTTTTATTTCCTTGGGTATACCATACCCCTGGTGTATCCCTGCTCTTCATCTGTTTGCAAGACAATTTTCCTAAGTGGTTTTGGACCCACCTAGTTCTCCCTCCCCTCTTCTCCTTGTAGTTCTCAGGAATAACTGTAGAATGTGCTGGGAATGCAACATTCCAGGTTAAGGAGGAACTGGCTGGAACAGACTGAATTCTGTTCCAGTTCTCCCTTAGAAAGAGGATGTTCTACAACCCTTTAGCCCAGAGAATCATGTTGCCCTGGGCTATGAAATCAAGGGCCAGCTGCTTTCTGGGGTTGCTCAGCTGTCGTGCAGGTGGGGTGTGCTCAGTCAAGGCTCCATTCACCATGAGTATCTCTCCTGAGCTTTGAGGGAGCAGCTCTCCCTGAATCCTAGGCTTCTAATGTCCATTGCTGTCTATCTGTAAGTAATAAATCTGATTCATGTAAGTAACTTGTTGTGTATAGGTGTGTTCGATCTGACTGGATGCAGACAAGTTGTTAACCAATGCACAGTGAACCTGCTTCAAACCTACTCCTTCCCTGTATCTGATAGAGGAAAGTGGCTAGATAAAACCCAAAGCAATACTAAAAATGTTTCTTTAACTACACTGAGTATTGTCTCACTAAAACTAAAAGCTAAAGCTGCCCAGAAATTATACTACATTCTCCTATGCTCTTATTACTTTACTGTTCTCAGTGACCAGTTCAGAACTTCCCCTCCTACTCTAACATTGCACATCTCCTCCCCATCTTCTTTCCCAGCTCTTGACCTTGCTTCCTATTCAATGGGAAAACCAAACATAAGGGACTAGCTTTCTCCACCACTTTTACCACACTGTGATGACTTAGTATACCTTCAATATTTTATTGTGTATGAACTATCTCTACTCCTAGCTAAGTCAAGATCCTCCATTTATATACTCTAATATATAATGTATCTTAACCTTTCTCACCTACTCAGTGACATGACCTCAGGATAGCATTGCTGTTTTCTTGCACCATCTATGAATGTTCTCCACAAGATCTTTCCCAACTGCAAACGGTTACTTTTCTCAACTTAAAAACAAAAACAAAACTAAAACTAAAAAATAAAATCCAAGCCTACATTTTTTTTTCCTTTTTAAACCCTTTTATATCTCTAACTACCTCATTTCTCTACTTATATAAATCTCCTAAAGTAGTCATCTATATTCACTACCTGTGATGTCACTGCTGTTTCCTTTTGAAGCCACTCCACTCAGGCATTCACTTGTCATGATATCAGAACTGTGTTTGTTGGGACATCAGTGATCTCCACAACACTGTATCCAATGATTTAGAATCTTTTCATCTTAATTTATATATTAACAATGTTTAAAATAGTGATGATTTCCTTACATGGAGGATATTTTTTTCCCCTGGCTTCTAATATACCACATTCTCTTGCATTTTCTTCTGTCACTGGGGCCATTCCTTCTTCGTTGTCTTTGCTGATTCTTCCTTATCTCTCTGACTTTTAAGCAGTCAGAGTGTCCAGGACTTGCCCTTGGATCCTTTATATTTTCTTTGTACACACATTCAGTAGGTGATCTTGCCTAACATCATGGTTTTAAAGATCCTTCCACACACCAATGACTTTAAATTATAACTCTCCCTTTAATCTAGATTTACATATGCAGTCTCCTATTAGACATGTCCTCTTGTATGGCTAATGGTTATATCAAATTTTATATGTTCAATTGCTCTGATATTCACTACAATACCATCTCCCTTCACATTTAATTTCAATAAATTGCCACTTCACTTTTCCAGTTGTGAAAGTAAAAAAAATCAGAGTTATCAGTGATTTATCTTTTTCATATTTTTTCCTTTGCCAAGTAACATTGTTATTGACTTAAAAAATATATCCAGAATTTAACACTTTTCTTTACCTCTACCATTTTTTCTGTCCATACCATCAACATATCTGTTCTCTCTGCTTCCATTCCTGCTCCATTTAGTCTATTCTTAACAAAGCAGCCAGGGTGATCTTTTTGAAAACATAAATCAGATCACATCAGTCCTCTGCTCCATGCCCTCCAAAGGATTCGGAGTCATTAACACACAACAAAACAAAAAAGTCTTAAAAAGTCTTACAGAGCCCTGTACAAACTCTGCCTTCTCCTTTGACCAACATCACCTGTAGGGTCTCATCTTCTACCTCTCTTTCCCTCATTCATTCTGCCTCCAAATTGTTCCTCATGCATTCCAGGAAGGCTCTCAGACTAGGAATGCCTTCTTCCTAGAGCTGTGAGCCCCTTAATAGCCACATGGCTTGCTACCTCACCTCTTCAGGTCTTCCCCAAATGTTTCCTTCTTACAGAGGCATCTCTTGGCTGTTCACACTCCATCTCCAGTTGCAAAGCAGCTGGCCCCACCTACATTTCCTATCTTGTTTTTCTACTTAATTTTTTTTTTTTTTTTTAATAGAGACAAGGTCTCACTCTGTTGCCCAGGCTGGAACTCTTAGGCTCAAGTGATTCTCCCACTTCAGCCGCCCAAGTAGCTGGTTTATAGGCACAAGCCATGGTGCCCAGCTAATTTTTTTTTTAATTTTTTGTAGAGATGGGGAACTCACTAGGTTGCCCAGGATGGTTTCAAACTCTTGGACTCACGAGATCCTCCCACCATGGCCTCCCAAAGGACTAGGATTATAAACATGAGCCACCATGCCCGGCCTCCACTTAATTTTTTTAATAGATAATATCCCAATATAGTAATGATGATGAGTAAGATACTTGTTTGGTTTTTTGTTTGTTTATTGCTTTCTCTTTTTAGTAGAATATAGTAAGGGCAGGGATGTTTGCTATATCCTTATGTGAAGCACATAGTTAAGTGTACATTATATACTTGCTGAATGAATTGCTGAATCAATCTGGGTATCTCTGAAAAGGTAGTGGAATATGGTTAGCTCAGACAGATATTCACTATTAATGATTGTAGAGATATTGCCTGATTCTTGAACTAAACTTGGATCTTATTTTCAAGGAAATTGAAGAACATGAACTGGTAGATTTAAACAGCCAACACTATCTTCCAGGCACATACAGATTAAAAGA
>RJWJ010036423.1:0-15891 GCA_004363605.1 Indri indri | reverse complement strand
ATTAACAAAATATACACTTTAGTCGGGGAAGACAGCTTTAAAAAACTCCATATCTGTGCCACATGATGATTAGAAAACCGAAAACCCGTTCGAAAACTCCAAAGCCCCGCACACCCAAGGACACAGAGACACCGAGGGAGCTGACGTTTAGCCGGAGAGTGCCTGTCCTCACCCACTGAGACCACGTTCCTGAAATTCTCCAGCATGACATCTCGGTACAGCTCCCTCTGGGCAGGGTCCAGCAGCCCCAGCTCCTCCTCCGTGAAGACCACAGCCACATCCTTGAACGTCACTGCGTCCTACAACATCAAACAAACTGCACCTAAGGCTTGCAACAAAGGTCCACTAAAAGAAAGACAGCACTGAGAAAAGTGTAAAAGATGTGTAGGAAATGGTTCTGGATTCTGAGACCACAGTCAAGTTTACTATATAGTTAAATATTCCAAATAATGTACATTATTTTGGTTTTTTCCTTTTCACAGTAAGTGCTGAAAAGAAAAATTTTTACATAGATGTTGGCCCACCTGTCTAACTATTTTCTTAGGACAAGTTTCAAGAAGTGAAAATTACAATGTCAAAGAATATGCAACTTCGGCCGGGCGCGGTGGCTCACGCCTGTAATCCTAGCACTCTGGGAGGCCAAGGCGGGATGATTGCTTGAGCTCAGGAGTTCGAGACCAGCCTGAGCAAAAGCGAGACCCCTCTCTACTATAAATAGAAAGAAATTAGCCAAACAACTAAAAATAGAAAAAAAATTAGCTTGGCACGGTGGCGCGTGCCTGTAATCCCAGCTACCCGGGAGGCTGAGGCAGGAGGATCGCTTGAGCCCAGGAGTTTGAGGTTGCTGTGAGCTAGACTGATGCCATGGCACTCTAGCCCAGGCAAGAGAGTACGACTCTGTCTCAAAAAAAAAAAAAAAAAATATATATATATATAGGGTATATAATATTAATTAGAAAAGACATAATTTGAAAATTTTACCTATTCGATGATTACAAATATACAGTCACGAATGTATATGAGGAAAAGAACATGGGAAAATAAAAACAGTTGCTTTATAAGGGAAATAGTAGAAAAATGGGAGACTTTTATCCTCTGTTATAGACTTTTCTATTCTATTGTTTATGAAATTATGAAGTCATAAAATAAAACAAAAATTAAACTACACTAAAATAAAAAGTAGCAAGCACCTGGCACACAGGAGGTTCTCAAATGTCTACTTTTCTCCTTAATCTTTCCCAAGAAAGAGAATAAGATCTGTGTAATCTTTGAGAAATGAGAGGACAATTATAACCTAGAAAGGGAAGCCCAACTCACCTCGGACTTGGTCATTTTGTCCTCCTCCTTCTGGGGAAAGGCCAAATCTTAGGAAGGCATATGTGGGAAAGAGGAATAAAGCTATGAGAGTTTGGCCAAGGATATCGATAACTCATACGGCTGTTTTACTTGAAATAGCAACAGTGTCCCTTCCTCAGGGTGGCCTGATGAGCAGCGCGTATGCTGGACTCCAGACACCGCTCACCCCTTTGGCTGTAAGAACCCCCAGTGAGCAACCTGCCCAACCACACATAGTGTTCCCTTAACACAAGTCCTCCTTGTGGCTCTCAAGGTATAACTATGATTCCAGAAAGAGTAGAAATTGATAGTAAAGTATGCAGGTTAAGAGCGTAATCTCTGGGGCCAAATGTCTAGATTCGTGGCACTGCTATTTATTAGCTGTGAAACCTCAGACAAATTATTAACATCTCCGTGCCTCAATTTTTCAACCATAAAATGGAGAAATTAACAATGAGAAAATTAATAATCTCATAGGATTGTAGTAAGAATTAAATGAGTAGGGAGAAAGCTCAGAGAACACTTTCAGAGTACCTTATTTCTTAGTTGCAGAAAAGCAGGCAATTTTCAGTAACATAAAGACTCCCCTCATAAATGGTTTCTATCAATGAGCCTTTAGAGAATGTTGCTCTGTCATATGAAAATCACCTCTGAAATACCTGTTATACTGTCTCGGTTTGTCATTCTTAATTTGATGCCTCTGCAATAACATTTAAGACTACAGTAGTCCCCACTATCTGTAGTTTTGCTTTCCATGCTTCCAGCTACCTGAGGTCAACTGTGATCCAAAAATAGGTGAGTACAGTACAGTGAGATATTCTGAGAAAGAGACAAACCACATACACATAACTATGTTATAGTATATTGTTACATTTTTTAAATTGTTCTATTTTATTGTTAATTATTGTTATTCTCTTACTGTGCCTAATTTATAAATTAAACCTTGTCATAGGTATACATGTATAGGAAACAACATGGTATATATAGGGTTGAGTACTATCTGGGGTTTCAGACAACCACTGGGGGCCCTGGAACACATCCCCTGCGCATAAGTGGGGACTACTGTACATAGATGACTGATGTTTTTCGGCGGTAAGATATGTGACATAAAATTTACCATTTTCACCATTCTTTAAGTACACAGTTAAGTAAGTACATTTGCTTTGTCATGCGGCCATTGCCACTATCCATCTCCAGGACCTTTTCGTCACCCCAAGCTGAAACTCTTGTGGCAGTGATTCCCCATTCCCCCTCCCCCACTCCCTGGTAGGCACTTTGCCTCTAGGAATTTGACTATATCCGTGACTGGTTTTTAGAAGGTATAAGTCCCTGCAAGGTTTACTTTGTTAACAGTAGGGCCTTAAAAAGACTATCATGGAGATAAACAAAATTTAATAAAATCCTGTGACTCTGTAAGATTTCTGCAACCATAAGTTAGATAATCAGTATGTCATTGAAATTAACAAGCTATAATAATCACAGTAATGGTAAAAACAATAATGGTAATGTTTAACATTAAATGAAGAATACATACATGTTAGGGACCTTATGAAGCACTTGGTGCACATTGTTTCATGAAGGTACTCAACATACAATAGTGAAGAAGCTACTGCTGTACCAGTCATATAACCTTGGTCCAACTACCTAAACCTCTGTGCCTATCCTCAGCCATAAAAAGGAGATAAAAACTGAATTTTAATCATAGGATTATTGTGAGGAATAAATAAATGAATTTATGCAATACCTGGCATTTTAGGAAGTTCTCAACAAATGATGATAGTGAAAATCGTTGTACCCATTTAACAGGTGAGGAAGCTGAGGTTTGGTGAAGTCAAGAGGCAGGAGTGGTACCTGAATCCAGCTTTCATACCAGAGCCAGTATTCTAAATCTTGTCTCTCTGTTGCTTCTAAAGACAAAAATAAGCAGATGGGAGTCTAAGTACTCATGGAAAGAGAAATGACAGCTTAAGAACTAGAGATAAAAGAAAGACATAGAAATGGAGAGAGTACTCTGAAGCCAAAGGAGCTGCTTGAGGGAGGGGAGAACAGACCAGCCCAACAGTACTGGAATATCGGCATCTCCAACTTGCTAGTATTTTGAGCCTTCATGTCAAGTCTATAAATTGGGAGTAATAACAATACCAACCTCATAGGAAGGTCAAAGTGAGTAAATATACATAAAACATTTGGAACAATGTCTGACAGCTTAAACAATCAATATAAGTTATCCATAAATCCATATGGCTGCTTTACATGAAATAATCAAGGAGCCCCTTCCTTGGTGTTATGGACTGAACATTTGTATTCCCTTGAAATTCGTGTGTGGAAGCCCTAATGTGATGTTATTGGGAGGCAGGGCCTTTGGGAGATAATTAGGTCTTAAGAGTAGAGCCCGCATGAGGGGACTGGTGTCCTTATAAGAAGAGAAAGCGAGCTAGTGCTCTCTCTCTCTTGCCCCCACATGAGGATACAAGAAGACAGCACATGCAAACCAGTACGAATGGCTTCACCAGACACTGGATTTGCCGACAACTCAATCTTGGACTTCCCAGCCTCCAAGACAGTGAGAAATAAATGTTTGTTGTTTAAGCCACCCAGTCTGGTATTGTTATAGCAACACAAACTGAGACACTCAGGGTGGCTGCAGCTGTACATGGCTGGATGAGCAGAGCACGGGCTGGATTCTAGATACCACTCAACCCTTCAGCCGAGAGCCCCAGTACAGTGAACAACCAAGTGCTCCTTGTAGCTCTCAGGGTATGATTCTGATTCCAGAGAGAGTAGAAACTAAGAGTAAAATACCCAGGTTAAAAGGTAAGTTTAATTATTGTTTAATGTATTTATTAGTAAATTATTATTAGATAGTTCTACTTCAGCCAGAAGAACTATGGAAAAGGGCAATGTAAACTTTCCAATCTTGGAAGAAATCGCCTTTTAGAATTTATAATTCACTTTGTTCTAACTCTGTGTTTGCCCAGCAACTTCTGCTCAGTAAGAGTGTTTTGCAGGGGGATCTTTTAATTGCTTCTGGGGGAAAAAGGATAATTAGTAAATTAACTACCTATGTTGTGATTAATGCTCATTCAGCTTTATATCCCAAGCACCTAGAACGGTGCCTGTAACAGAGTAACTGCTCAACAGAACTGACTGAAAGAATGAATGAACTCACCATCACATAGGTTAAGGCATACGGAAAGACTAAACTAGTTGGTCTAAGGTCTCTCTGAATTGTATAATTCTGAGATTGACCCCAGTTGGGAGGATTTGGAGAGAGTTTTATTTCCAATTTATTCCTCTAGGTCTTTCATAATATTTGCTGACCTTGGGCAAGATCAAGGTCATCTTTAGAAGGAAAACAGTCTCGGGATTTTGTTAAATACCATCTTAGGAAGGTGCTTTCTCCTCTTTAAAGTCAGTGCCAATATGGGCTGCTGTTACAGAATCCACAGAATATGTCCATCAAAATATTGACAACGACAACTATTTCATTGCCTGCATAACTAGCACTGGACAGGTTAACTCATTACTTCTTTGTTAAATAAGTAAATTTGTTAATTCAGTGACCACTTAAGGGAACCTTATTAAAAAAGATACTTAATACAATTGCCTAGTCTCAAGATGCTCACAGTCAAGTGATCAGGAAACCAGCGATCATGCTACAAATGGTTAAGTGCCAGAGTAATTCACAGGGTCTTCTGGCAGCACAGGAATGGGCTCCTAAACCCACACTGCAATGCAAGGGGTTCTTAATGTGAATTAATCCTGGAAGATGACTGAGCTCTATTAGCCAAAGAGAAGCAGAATTGCTAAAAAAAAAAAAACTGCCAGAGAACAAATGCTATGATGTGAGGACAAACAAAAGGCAGAAAAAGATGGGCAGGAAAGCACAATTCAAACCATAATGATTTCCAGTGGAACTACACCTTCTTTCAATGGCATTAACCTCTCCATGTTGTCACTCAGCCACTTCATAAATAAGACTCAGGTACAATTCATCCCGTCAGCCAGACCACCTGTACCCTACCAGATCCTCAACACAGCAGGTTTTACCTCTATCCCAGCCTCTGAAATTATTCAAACAAGCCAATCATATCGTCTTTTGGGAACCAAGGATCGCCCAACCCTGTCACTACAAAGTCAACCTACCACAGCCCCTGTTGGTTCAATCTATTCCTAGTGCGACGCCCATGTGGCCCTCCATGGAGTGCACTGCTCCCCTCCCTTAGGCTGTGAATACATGTTGACTAATAAATTACTGCCAATCTTAACTGTGTAGACTGAGGGTAGGGTTTGTGTGTTCAGCCACTTCATAGCATTTAGCGGGGTGGCTTAGTCCGTTTATGCTGCTTAACAAAATTCCACAGGCTGGGTAATTTATTTCTCACAGTTCTGAAGTCTGGAAAGTCCAAGTTCAAGGCTCCAGCAGGTCGTGTGTCTGGTGAGGGCTTTCTTGCCATGTCCTCGCAGTGCGCAAGGGACAGAAGGACAAAGAAAAGGGGAGGACGTCTGTGTCTTCACATGGCAAAAGAGGAGAGATGTGAACTCTTTCAGCAGTCTCTTTTTAAGGGCATTAATTTACTTATGAGGCTTAATCACTTCCTAAAAGGCCCCATTTCTAAATACCACCATGATGGGGATTAAGTTTCAACATAGGAATTTTCGAGGATAGCAGGTGGGAATCCCTCCTTCACCAATGGGGATGAATAGGTGATCAGAACAATGTCAGAATTACTAATAAGCTCAAGCTCACTGAAGTGCTGTAAGGTCCGAGTCTTTATGTTTTTGTACCAAGTTCCCCAGGTGATTCTGACGTGACGGCAGATCAAGAACCACTGCATTATTCTATACTGCCTCTCGAGGAGGCGATGGAACTGCCAAAGGGCACCCAGGAAGCAGGGCTGGACCTGGCACTCAGGCCTGGTTACCAGCTCCCTGCTCCTCTCCATTATATGATGCCCCTGGAGCTCGCCCTAAGAGGAAAGAGCAGCAGAATAACTGGTCAATGCCTCTGGAGGTAAATTCTCAGAGTCAAAAAGGAGGCTTTCCTTCAGACCAGTGCTGTCCAATTGAAATACAATGCAAGCTATTTGTGTAATTTAAAATCTTCCCATGGCCACATTTAAGAAGGTAAAATGAAGGAAATGAGCTTAATTTTAACAATATATTTCCTTTAACCCAATATATCCAAAATATTATCACTTCAACTTGTAATCGATATAAAAATTATTGAGATATTTTACATTTTTTTTTCATACTAGGTCTTTGAAATCTGTTGTGTCTTACATTTTTATCTCAATTCAGACTAACCACATTTCAGGGGCTCGATAATCACATACAGTTAATGGCTACCATATTGGATAGCACAGGTTTAGACCGTTTCATCAAAGCAATATAGACCATACAATCAACCCCCAGGGACTCACTTAGTTCAAAAGACAGAACACTAGTGTTAGTTGTAGGTTTAAACAATCCTTATCATAAACAATACATTTTTGATCAAATATATGATAGAGATGAAGTATAAAAAGTAGAAGGTGGGGAAGACAAGAATACTTAAAATATACCTTTGCCCCTTCAGTAACTTGTTGCATTTTTCATGTTGCATAAACATCTACAGAAGACAATGGCCAGCTTTAGTTGTAATACATAGAGGGCTGACTACGTGCCAGGCACTATTTCAAGCACTTTACATATCTTTTAATCTTGACAGAAACCTTAGGAGGTAGATATTGATATTATCCCTATTTGGTAGGTAAGAAAACTGAGGCACAGAAAGACTAAGTAACTTGCCCAAGGTTATCCAGTTACTGAGCATTAGAGTTAGGTTTTCATTCTAGCTGCTGAGGCTTGATTTTCTGACTCTGCCCCTTGCTGACTGTGCCAGCAGGTCATTTGTTCAATTAACCTGTCTGTGCTTGTTTCTTCATCTTTAAAATGAGAATAAGAACAGGACTGTTATGAAAAATAAATGAATTAGTATATGTAAATCACTGGAAATTCTTCAAGTCATAAGAAACACCCAAGAAATGTCAGCTGTTCTCATCACCACCATTACAATGCAAATAAAAAAACACTGAATCTTAACGTTGATTTATCTGTAAGGGAATTTGTTTGAGATCATGACAATATTATCCATAGTTGTATATCAACTTTTGAACACTCTGAAAAAGTTGATGGATTCTATAGCCCACCCAAAGTAAGTGAGACAAAGGACAAGGAATATGGATAGTCTTCCTGTTTTGTTTTCTAATCCCAAGCTGTGGTATCTTATTTCCAGATACCTGTTTGACAGCTACATGAATCATACTTACTCAATGCATAACTCCTCTTTGTCAACCTTTTGCTGGGCACTCTGAGAAGAATACGATGATGTCCATGACACAGAGGTCCCTGCAGTCTAATGGGAGAGAGATAAGAAACTAAGAGTTATATGCCAGTGGCAAGTATAGCTCCAAAGGAGTAAAGAAAATCCATCATCTTTCTTTTCCTAACTGCAACTCTTTCTAGGTTTCTCACGTAAGTACCATTCTCCTAGTTGCCAAGAGTCAAAACCTCAGAGTTACTGTTAATATCTGTTATGGGTTAAATAGTACCTTTCCCCCGACCCGAAGTTCATGTGTTAAAGTCCTAACCCTCAAAATGTGACTGTATTTGGAGACCAGGCCTTTAAAGAGGTGATTAAGTTAACATACAGAGGGACAGAAGGAAAGCTTGCACACACACAGGAGAGAGGCCTCGGAAGAAACAAAACCTGCTGACACCTCGATCTTAGACTTCTACTTTGTGAAAAAATAAATTTCTGTTGTTTAAGCCATTCAGACTGTGGTACTTTGTTACTGCAGCCATAGCAAAAGAACACAAACTCCCCTCCCTTAGCCTTCATATATAAACAATTTATAATAATTAAATTTTAAGTCCTACTGACTCAATCTCTGGGTTTGCTTTAAAATATTCAAAGGAAAAAAATGTGCGTGGGGAAGGGGAGAAGCAACAAGATTAGCAAGGATCAAAGCAGGGTGATTGTTACATAGGAGTTTATTATATTATACTTTGGGTATGTTTGGAAATTTCCATAGTAAAGAACTAAGGGTGTAAAAATCCACTACGAACAGTGTGACAACAATTTCATAAAACACAAGAACATGTTAAAAGCTGCTAAACAGAAATGCATTAAAATGCTAATATAATAATTATCTCTATCTCCATGTCAAGGTAATTTGTAATTTTATATATATTCCTGTATTTTCTGAATTTTGTAAGTGAGGTGCATGTCTAAGAATATTAACTATAAATATTGTTTAAAATCAAATTAAATGAGAATTTCAAAATTTTATAAAGAAGTCCAAACTCATTAACCTTGCTCTCAAAATCATCTACAATAATATTCCAACCTCCCTCCCCAACTTGATCCCAAATGACTCCTCTATAGCCAGTTTCCTAGGGTTGAGTATTTACATGGATTGCTTTTTCTATGTTATTTCTTAATACCAATTTTAGGATTCCAACTATGGAACCAAGGATATCCAAAGATATAAGGAACACAAGCCCTAGACACAAATTCCATTGTTCTTACAAGCACTGTGACATAGCATAAGTAACTTAGGCTCTCTTTGTCTCCATTTCCACATCTACAAAATAGGTGTACAGTACCCACATCACAGGGCCTTTGTGAAGTTTAAAGGTGTTAATTTTTATAAAGTCCTTAGAATGACACTTAGCACACTCATTGTTTAACTGTTATGATTATTACTCGTGTTACATATTTTCCCAATGATTCAACAATAACTGAACACTTTTGTAGCAGAAACATTTGCTAATGAATGAAATACCTTCTCCCACTTGTAACAGAAAAGAAAGGTGACTGCTAAGTCTTCTAACAGTGGGGCTCTGGTGCCAGGAGCCTAGACTTCACTCCCTCCTCCTCTCTGCAGCATTCTTTCAGGAGTCAGGGCAGAGGAAAGAAAGGAGGCTGGGAGAGCTTGTCTGTGGTTCTGGAAAATCCACAGAGGATAGCCCCAGACTCCATCTGTGAGTGATGCATTCCTTCTTGAAACAGGTCAGAAGTAGTCCAGGAGCAGCCTCCTTTCCTGCAGAGAGCAGAAAGAAAAGCCAGTGGTATTTCGAGGAGCTTCCTGTGAAAAGAATAATTTTCAGGTCATTAGGATAGCAATAATATTGACAGCCAACACGCTGCCGCGTGCCTGCACTGTTCTATAAATATTTTACGTGTACTATATCACTAATTCTCAAAGGAAATGTATAAGGTAGGAACTCGTTAATATTCTCTTTTAAAGAAGAGGAAACTAAGGAACAGAAAGATGAGTTGCTCACCCAACGTTGTGTCGCTAGGAACTGACAGAGCGTGTGGAAGGTGGGGGAAGGCGGGCTGGGCAGCGGAGAGCCGGGACACCCTCAGACACTGCCCCATCCAGGTCCGTCTCCAACCTGGGGACCGCCCCAAGCGCAGAGGCTCCAGAGAGGGGAAGGCGAGCAGCCGCCCCGGTCCCTCGACCCCGCCTTCTGCCGCTGGCTGCGGATTCTCTTCCTAGCGACCGAAGTGCGGGCCCCGCTGACCCTACGACCAGGCCATAAAAGTTAAAAGAGGTCGCGGGGTAGCGAGGCTCACTCACCTCTCACAGAGGAACCGCGGCCGTGCTCACAACCTCCGGCAGCGGAAGGGCCTCGGACTACGGGGAGCTCGGGAACTACACTTCCCAGGATCCCCGAGGGGCACGGACGCCGCTGCCCCGCCCCTTTAGGGCGGAACTGCCGGCTCCAGCTCTCAGGGTCTGACTCGTATTTCCCAGAATCCCTGAGTAGAGCGGGCTTCACCTTCAAGCCTTCAGGTAGCCGAAATGCCACCAAACGCTCAGAGCACTGGATTATATTTCCCTATTGCTCAGCGGAGCAAGTCACAAAGCCACGCTTTCCTGGAGCGGAAGTGCCCCAACCACAGAAAGCGTCTGGACTTCACGTCCCAGCATCCTCTGTAAGGCTGAGCTTCCCGCCAGGCTGCAATTTTCCTTTTGAATTAGCAGGTGGAGTCTAAGTAAGTGCTTATAGAACTCAGCCTGCCTTTTTACCTTTTGCCATTGTTCCCTTTCACACGTGGCAGAAGTTGGAAATATATATATATATATAACATACATATTATATATATATAAAGGAAAGTAATTATAAAGTAATGCTACGTGTAACCTAAAAATAGAGATAATAAAAGGGACAGGCCGAGCAGCACTGAACAAATCTTTATTATATGGGCCTGGAGTCACCTGTGACTAAGAACTTGCAAAAAAAGGGTTTGCAGCCATCGAGCAGGACAGGAAACAGAAGCAGCAAAATTCTCCGCTTTTCTTTCGCTTTACTTTTGCATTCGCAGGGAACTGGAGAAAATACAGTACGGTATAAGCCCTACCCTATATAAAATCATTTAAAAATTTCTTCTTTGAGTTCAGGTGAAGGAGTCACATCACCTACTTCCTACTGTTATAATCAGGAATCTGTAAAGGTGTCTTATGAATCGACAAATCAGTTGAAACTAGGATGTGTGTGATTATTCAGTGAGGGGGGTTAGTGAAGTGAGGGCTCAACTCATGAAACTAGCAAAAAAACAAAAAAACCAGAAAGCTATGTTACTATGCTATCCACTTTTCTCCAAGGTAGAAACCAAATACTTTTCCAACTTTATTATGAAAGTGTGAAAGAAAGAAAAAAAAAGGATGTTAACTACAAAGGAGGAGCTGTAAATATTTAAACAATGTTCAGTTGAGGCCACTTCAAATTCAGGATACTCCCTCTACATTAAAAAAGAAATAACACATGTGGTTTTTAAGTCAGTGTCTTAAATGACAGGAATCAGTCTAAGGAATCATATGATTCCCTACTTAACAAATATTCCCCTTCCTCTCAAAACAAAAACAGGTCAAAAGGTATACAACTAAAGATTAAGGGTGAAAAGAGAAGTAGACTCCCTAGCATAGATTGAAACCCAGCTCTAAATAATCCCTGAAATTGTATTAAGGTGATCCTGTATTGCTAATTGCCTTAGAAATCTGGCTGAAGAAAATTAAAATCTCAATAGACAAAGGTAATATTATCTCAGGCCACAATGTACTTCTATAATTTTTGAAAAACGTTAAGAATATTGTACAGAGTCAGCTTTAGATTTAAAAAAGGAATACTTTAGATATTGAGGGACACTTCAAAATAATTTTAAAAATTTATTTCTTGAAGAATGTAACACAAATGTAATTTGTATGCACCTAAAAAAAATCCTCAAATATTTCAAGCAAAATCAGAATTATAAAGAAAAACAGACACAGCAAAGTGGGGAATTGTCAACACATCTCTCTAACAGAACAAAGCAGAGCAAAAATATCAGTATTTGGAAGACTTGTCCTATTAGAAACTAGAATAAGTATTATATACAGAATTCCACACCCAGCAACTGTTAAATATATATGTTTTCAAGAACACATGGAATGCTTACAAAAACTGAGCATATACTGGGCCAAGAAAGCAATAACAACATATTTCAAAGAACGAAAATAATAAACAGGAGATTTTCTGGTTATAATGTAACTAAGCTCAAAATTAGTAACAAAATGGCAACTAGATATGTCCATCATGTTTAGATATTAAGGAATTCTCTTTTAAAAATCATAAGGCAAGAAAAGATCCCAATGGAAACTAAAATACATTTTAAACCAAATGATAATAAATATAGTATATATATATATCAAAACTTATAGGATGCAGTGAAAGTCAACTTTCAAGGGCTAAAAAGTCATAAGCGAATAACCTAATTTAAGAGGTTAGAAAAAGCAAATTATTGGGGGGAGGGGGCCAGGGCAACATATGTAATCTAAACATCTGTACCCCCATAATATGCTGAAATTAAAAAAAAAGCAAATTAAAGAACAATATTTTTAAAAGAGCAAATAAATGAAAAAAGTCATGAAGAGAAGATTGAAATGTTCTTTGAAAAGAAAATTATTAAAGCCCAGATGAGGCTGACCAAGAATGCCGAGTAATCTCAAATTACAAATTAGAAAATGAAAAATTGGTCATCACTACAAATATTTCAGATATTAAACATATATTATGAACAACTTATACAAGTGAAATTGAAGATTTATGTGAAATGGATAAATTTCTAGAGATTTGACACAAGAAGAAGTAGAAAATATGAGTAGATCTAGAATCTAAAAATTGAATTTATAAATAAAAACCCTCATAGAAAGAAATCTCTGAGTCCATATAACATTGCCATGAATTCTAGCATATATTTAGGAATTCTATCAGAAGAAAAATAGGAAACATTCTCCAATTTATTTGATGAAGCTAACATAACCTTAATACCAAATCTGACAAAAACTTTAGGACAAAGGAAAATGACATGCCCTTCTCTTCATTAATATATATGCATAATTCTGAAATAAAATTTTAACAAACCAAACCTAACAACATATAAAAAGGATAATATATTATTATCAAGTTGTGTTTATTCTAAGAATGCAATCAATTTAATATACTCCATTAACAAAATATAACATCTACAGAGATGCAGAAAATTTGTTTCATAAAATGATACATATTCATAACAAAAAAGACATCGAAATCATAATAGATCTTTTAAAAAGCATGGCAGATATTCTTATTGGTGAAATGTTGAAAACTTTCTCTCAAAGATTAGAATGAATCAGAGAAGCAGACTCTGAGCCTTTCTCTTCAACATTGTATTGGCCTTTTATCTAACACTTACTAATTCTAATAATTTGTTAATAGATCTTTTGAATTTTTGTTGCTGGCAAATTTCCAGGAAAGAGGACATGTAGAGCAGTGGAGAAAGGGCAAACTTTTTCATAAATGATGCTGAGTTAATTTGTTAACTGTAGGGAAAAAATGAAACATCTACCTCATGGTGTACTGCACACACAAATCAATTGCTTGTGGATGTTAGATGTAAATGTAGGCAGAAAAAGAAACACATCTCCCAGAGAACAGCAGAGGAGCATATCTTGATGATTTAGGGATGGGGAAAGGTTTCGTAAACAGGCATCCAATATGCAAACCACTAACCATAAAGGAAACAACTGATATACAAACCACTAATCATAAGGAAAAATTTGAAAAATAAAATAAATGAAATAGAATCTACAGATCTACACATATTCATTCACCTAATTTATGCTAAAAATGACACTGAAATGCAGTAGGGAAAGGCTAGTGTTTTAAATAAATGGTGTGGGAGCCATTGGAATGAGTTTGGTACCTGGAACCACCACACCATGCCTGGATTCTAGGCTTCTTTTATGTGACATAGAAATGAATGATATATTTTATTTAAGTCACTATTAGTGGAAGTCTATGTGACTAGGAGTTAAACTCATTTAAGGTATACAGTATTTTTAGTATAGTCACAGGGCAGGGACAATGTAATTCTGGAACATTTTCATTCCCTCTAAAAGAAACCCCATACTCATTATCTCTCTCCTTATCACTCCCAACCACCAACCAGTTGTAAATAACCACTAATCTATTTACTGCCCCTATAGATTTGCATATGCTAGATGTTTCATATAAATGGAACTATACAATACGTAGTCTTTTGTGACTGGCATCTTTCACTTAGCATAATGTTTTCAGGGTTCATCCTTGTTGTATCATGTATCAATATTTTGCTTCTTTTTTAGTGTTAAATATGTAATATTCAACTGTAATATTCCATTGTAATACTCCTCTGTAATATTCCCCATCAGTTGATGCATATTTGGGTTGTTTCTACCTTTTGAATATTATGAATAATGCTGTTCTGAACTTTCACATGTAAGTTATTGTATGGGCATACGTTTTCATTTCTTTTGGGCATATACCTGGAAGCAAAACTTATGGGTCACATAGTAATTCTATTTTAACTTTTGAGAACTGCTAAACTTTTCCACAATGTCTGCAAGGTTTTACATTCCCACCAGCAATGTATGAGGTTTCCAGTTTCCCCACATCTTCACTCACACTTATTACTATCTGTCTTTTTATTATCTCTTGAGCGTGCAGTGAAATCTCATTGTGGTTTGGAATTGTATTTCCTAATGACCAAAGATGTTGAGCATTATTGCATGTCCATTTGTATTTTCTTTGGAGAAATGTCCTTTCAAAGCTTTTGATTAGTTTTAAATTGGGGTGTCCTTTTTAATTAATATAATTTAATTATATATTAAATTGTTATGTTTTCTTGGCAAATTGACCTCTTTAATATTATTCAGTGCTCCTCCTTATCCCTGATAATCATCTTTTTTCTGAAGTTTGCTTTCTCTGAAATTGATACAGCTACTGCAGTTTTCTTTTTATTAGTGTTAGCATATAACACTAATAAAATCTATTATAGTGTTATACCTACTCTATCTTTATCCCTTTCACGTATCTATGTCTTTATGTTTAAAGTGGGTTTCTTATAGACAACATATAGTTGGGTGCTTTTAAAAAATCCATTCTGACAATCTCTCTTTTAAATGGGTGTATTGGACCATTCATATTTTTAGTGATTGTTGATATAGCAGGGTTAATATCTGTTATGTTTATGACTCTTTTCTACTCACTGTAATTGTTCTATTTCTTCTTTCTCTGATCTTAATTGAGCATTTTATATAATTCTATTTTCTTCCTTTCTTATCATAGTAATTATACTTATTAAAAAAAATTTTTAGTGGTTGCCCTAGAGTTTGCAATACACATTTACAACTAATTTAAGTCTACATTACAATGCTTCATGAGTAGTGCAGATACCTTAGAGTATCCCCAATTCCTTTCTTTTGTCCTGTTACGACATTGCTATCATTCATGTCACTTATCCATATGCTATAATCACCCAATACAATGTTGTTATTTCTCTGAACAAACAGTTGTTTATAGATCAGGAAGAATGAGAAAAAGAAAAGTTTTTATCTTTATTTATTCCTTCTCTGGTGATTTTCTTTTTTTATGTATATCTGAGTTTCTGGCCTATATAATTTTATTTCTCTATGAAGAACTTTAACACTTTTAGCAAGGCAAGTTTACTGGCAACAAATTCCCTCAGTTTTTGCTTGTCTGAGAAAGTCTTTATTTCTCCTTCACTTTTGAGGGATAATTTTACTGAATATAGGATTCTAGGTTGGTGGGGTTTTTTTTCTTCCAACATTTCAAATATTTCACTCCACTCTCTTTTTCTTCACGTTTTCTGAGAAGCAAAAATTTTATCCTTGCTTCTCTCTAAATAAGTTGTTCCCCAAACTCCCATCCTCCAGCTTCTTTCGAGATTTTTCTCTTTGTCTTCAGTTTTCTGTATTTTGAATATAATATGCGTAGGTGTAGTTTTTGGTATTTATCCTGAGCTTCCTGGATCTGTGGTTTGGTGTCTGTCATTAATTTTTTAAAAAATCCTCAGCCATTATTAGTTCAAATATTTTTTTCTGCCAATTTCTGCTCGTCCTGGTACTCCCATTATGCATCCATTGTACCTTTTACATTTGTCCCCAAGTTCTACAATATTCTGTTCCATTTTTCTTTTTTTTTTTT
>RJWJ010036422.1:0-16102 GCA_004363605.1 Indri indri | reverse complement strand
GTGAATTGGGCCCATCTGACAATTGTGAAGATCGGTGGGAGTCTGTAGGCCTTTATAGTGCATTTTCGAAGAAAGACATTTTTTAAGGATTAATAGACGTTTGAAAACCAAAATTTGTTTGGCTGATAGAAATTTCTGAGACACCTATTACTAGGTGCCAAAGAAGAATGCTGACCTGGGACACAGCAATCTAGTCCACTCCAGTGAAATCAGGGGAGGAAGGTATTCAGCATCCAGATGCCTGGAACTCGCTGCTGTAACACATTGCGACGGCCGCACGAAAAGAACAGGCAAGCTCAGGAGACATCTCTGTGGCCATCCAGAAAAATCTCCGAATTAAGTGCTGGAGGTGCAGTGTGTTTACTGTGGAATGCTAAGAGTTTCTAGGACTACAACTGGTAACACAGTGACATCCTCGTGATAAAGCAACGAGGCATAAGTTTGCATGCTGAACATCGGCCTACAAAGAGCCTGTACATTTGCCCCCATATAGCTGGGCACAAATCTGGTATGGCATCATGACTTTGCAATGATTTCCGTAAACATATTAAAAAATTTTTTTTTTCCTCCACTAGAACTTTAAGACTACTCTTGCATTTCTGTAAAAACTAAAAGGCGGATTCTTATCTTTCACCAGGGAGCCTTTCGGGTACACAAATACTAGTCATAGCCATGTGTGTTTGATTTATTGCTCAGGCTACGGGAGCGTTCTGCATGGCTATTGGTGTTCGAGGTTTAAATGCTGCATGTTTCCTAGTGGGACTATTATATTTTAAGTACACTTCTTGTAATTTTTTTCCCCTTCTTCCCTGTATTTAATCTCATATTGTAAGGTAACCAGCTACAGGAAGGGAAAAGAGCCCAAAGTCCTATGGAGTGGATAACCGGAAAAGGCTGATGGGATCTTTTCGGTCTCAGTCCAGCAAGGCCAGAGGGCAGTGTCTGGTCTGATTTATGCTAACCAGAGTGCTCTCCTTTCATTTTGCACCACGGTCAGTCTTGTGACGTTGAGGACGCAGTGTGCTGAAATGAGAAAGCTGTCTTCTTTTAGTTATTATGTGTGAGTAAGACTGGTTTCCTTAATCACAAAAACGTGATGATGCCAGAGATCTGATAAACTATCAAGAGATTGAAAATCAGGTTTCGGGCATGTGTATTTCCTCCGATGCCGCCAATTCCATTGGAGGAACATGGTATAGATAGGTTAATCTGGAAATGCCTCTAGGCAAATTCAGTCCTTTTCTCAGTTTCTTCCAAATACCAGGATCATTTTATACCCATGGATTATTTGTGCAATACTTTTCCTTGGTAAGTTAGTTAATGAAAGTAAAGCCTCTGGAGAAACTACACTTATATCTTGTTTCTATATTGATCCATTTAATATCTTTTTCCTCTCTTTTTTGGGAACTTAATCTCGTGTATGGTGTTTTGTCTATGACAGTGTGGCTAAAATAAATCTCAATTTTGGGGGAAGGGCAGAAAGTGTCTGGAGACATTAGCCCTCATCCCATCTCTACAGTAACAAATTGTGTGATTTAGAAAAGGCATCAAACATTCTGCCTCTGTTTCTCTGTTTGCAAGAAGGATCATTCTTGTGGCTATTGTAGGAGAGGGTAACATATTACAAATGGATGATGAAACGTACTCACCGTGTAATTCTTCATTTCCCATTTAGTTCATTTATTTGTTCTTTCAACACATTTTTTTGTACTCTAATTATGTACCAAACACTGTGCTAGATACTGAAGATGTTGTGTTCCAATGGTCACAGCATTTATATTTTATCAGGGAAGATAGACAAATACATGGAACAAATACTAAAATGTGGGGTGTCTTTGTAGGAAGAGCAGAGAGCACTTGAGAAGCACGTGGCGGGACTATCTAATCCAGTAGAGAGGGACTGGAGAAGTCCTGGATAGGGACATTCAAATAGGAACCTGAAAGATAAGTGACAGACAGGCAGAAGGCAGAGGAGTGTCTCATCCTGAGGGCACAGGCTGTGCAAAAGTGTAAATGTGAGAGGTCATGTTGAGGAAGTATCACTCAGAAGAAATTCAGAAAGCCTAAAAAGGAGTGCTAAGAAAAGAGGCCAGACAGAGTCTGAAACACCACAACAGTGAGAAGCCTTTGAAGAGTAGAACTGGGAAGGGAGGTCTGAGGTTTAGAATGCTACGAAGGCAGCATTCTAAATATAGGGCGAAATACCAGAAGTATATGATAAACTACCAGAGAGTTCAATGTGGAGAATGATTGGAGGAGTTGGGTGCCTTTAGGGTGCTTCATAAACATTTGTTGGTGAATAGTATGCCCTTCAAATCCTAGTGACATCAATGTCCTGCCTGTACCCACATAAAAGTCATTGGAAGTGGATTCTTAGCTACTTAATTTTTTTATCATCTTTTTAGGAGGAGTGTGTTATAGAAGGCTTTTTATATTATCCACAACACCAATAATGAAAGATGCTCAAATGAGAAGGACTCTTGCAAGGGCACATCTAGGCTTACTAGTTTGTCATTGTCATTATCATCATTAGAACACTGGTAGCATTGCAGCACCGTCGTAGTCATTATAGCATGGACGGTCCCAGAGAGAGGAGAGTTGCTTTTTGGGAAAGATTGGCTTTGGTGACACAGGATGCCAGGCGGTTTAGGGATAACTCCGTCCCCTTTACTCCCACTCATTTAAATATTTGGCTCAGTAGTTGAGAATGGCAGTTTGAGAAGCCCCCTGTCTTGCACCGTTGGGAAGATTTCCCCTAGTTAACTTACTTTCTTTGTAAATTGATTTATTTTCTGCTGCCTTGTATGTTCTGTGTGTGGATATACAGTATATCGCTGATTCATTCGGTATCTGCTGCAATCATGTTCCCTATGTGTCTTTCTTTAATTTAAATTTGGCCCTAATCATATTATGTTATTTCAATTGTTTAAACCAGAGATGCTGGTGCCTGGTTGGGCAGCTCTAGGCCTCGTTCACATCCATCCTCGATAAATGAGGTAGCAAAACCCAAAGAGGGCAGAGTGACAGAACGTGAAGAAAATACCCCCACTACACATTTTACTTTCATTTTTTTCTGTATCACCTCAATTTGTTTGTGTTCGCTAACATTGGTTTTTCTAGAGACAGAAGTGGGACACAGAATCCGTATGCGAATGTTTAAAAACAATACAGATAGAATAGATTTAAATAGGATAGAACAAATTCCTCACAGAAAGTTAACTTTCCCTGAATCTTTCCAGAGTTCATCATAAAAGAATTTGGCTGGTAACAATAAAATATTTATTTAGAAAATAAAATTTTAAAATTTTGTTTAAAAATGGGTATAGGCTCATTTTATTTTAGACCTCATATGTGCTTCAGCAAAAAATAAGTTCATAACAAAAAGTCACGTAAAGTAGAAATTATAATCTGTATCCTTTTTGAATGCTTTATGTACTTTATTAGCCCAAATACTGTATATAAAAATATATATGTACCTTACATAACGTATGCGTGTGTGTGTGTGTATATACATATTTATATATAACTGAATATCTTTCTGCAGCTATCTGTTAATATCTAGGTAGCTGTTACATAATAAAAACATGACCACTAACAAAAACTCGAGATTTAAAATAGAAAAGTTAGGAGAGTTTCATATGTACTGCCAAAGGCTTCATTTATCAATTTACAGCACAATGGACTGAGGGGTTTCTAAAAAGCACCTTGAAGGCATTTAAATATTCAATTTGTTTGACGTAGCCATTTTACACATACAGGGTCTCAGAGTTAAGTAAGACATATCAAGATTATTTAGTATAACCTCACCAGATGGATGAATAACCTCTGTAACAACCATACTGTAAGGTCTTCTTATTTTTCTCTGCATATCTAGTGATGAAAATGTACCATCTCACTTAAAAGCCAGATATATTTTCAAGCAAAATAACTTTTAGACAGTTCTTCCTCACAATGAGCCAGTATCTTCCTTTCTGCAATTTTCACCTGCTTTGTTTCCGCTGTGCCCTCCAAGAGTCTCAGAGAATGAATATTATCTCTCTTTC
The DNA here is from genome assembly GCA_004363605.1 of Indri indri. Classification (NCBI taxonomy): domain Eukaryota; kingdom Metazoa; phylum Chordata; class Mammalia; order Primates; family Indriidae; genus Indri; species Indri indri. The sequence continues at coordinate 12,059 of RJWJ010036422.1, read as the reverse complement.
ACCTGACAGTGCTTCAGATATTTAGAGATGGCTATCGCATTTCCAGTCTTTTTCATTCTCCTGTTAAACATCTTCAAAATTTTCAACTGTCACTTGGAATTTTGTTTTTCAAAAACCTGCTGAATCCAGACACGCAGACCTGAGCACAATGCTGCTGATGTGGTGTGACCAGGACAGAGCAGAGTCACCAGTCACCTTCTTTGATTCTGAAATAACAAAATAAGTTTTTTTTTTCCCTTCTGTATCTTGTCTAACAAACTTGCAAAAAAAGGTGGGCAACGGAATGACAAGTGTCCTTGCAACCTTTTGTGGTTCCCTTGTGATTTTTGACTAAGATTACATGGAGAAATACATGATGAAATATACAGGAAAAAAAAAAGAAAAGGAAATCAGAAATAACATCAGATTTTCATCTTGGAAAAAATATGAATCATTGCTCAGAATAAAGAGCTTCTTATTGGAGGTTTGTTCTTTTAGGTTATTAAGTGGAAAATAGGGAAATATGATATGTAGCTCACGAGGTAAGAATTTTATAATTATTTCTTTTATAATTTTGCTATTCCATATTTCATCTATTTGAATACCTTTTGTTAATATTTTAATTTAACTCATAAGGAGGGAGGGTCAGCAAATTTTTTTCTTTTTTTCCCCAACCATAATTGAATTCATTTCCAAAGTCAAGACGCATTTTTAAAACTTTGAGTTGTAGTATTTCCAGCACAGCAAACCTGTCTTACTAACTCTAAATGCAGTGATAGATCTCCTTACTGTTTCTAAACACACAGCTGAATATTTGTTTTTTAATTGTCTTTTCCATTTCTTTCTACATCCTGTTTCAGGGCATTCTTTCTCTTTCGGGATTTGCCAAACTCTCGCTTAATTGTTTCAAATTACATTCTCGTAAATGCAGCACAAATCTAACTTAAGGGAGGCAGGAAGGATCTTCATGTTATCTCACCTTTGGGAATAGGTCCTACTCTTTTTCTGGTTTACACCTAACTTCTACAAGGCAGAAGATAGGGGAGGGAGATTAAACACGGAGGCTATCTGCAATAGCCAGACCTTTCAGAGGTAGAAAGTAAATGTGCGAAGAATGTTTACATGCATTGGATAAATTGGTAAGGAAATATTAATAGATTTATTACATTGTACAGTCATATATTTTAGGGGCTTTGAGTGTGGAAAAATAATTATAAACAGCCTTGCAGTGGTAAAAGTTAGATAACACCACCCACAATATCATTTAAGTGAAAAACCATTATGAGGATATCTTTTCACAGATATAATTAACTAACACATTTCCATGTCTATTTTTGCCATTTGTTTTGTGTTTCCACTAAGCTATATTATTAACTGCAAATACAATTACTTCCTTTATAAAGAAACTTCATATTAGTTGTGTGAGTTTGAAAGATCCTTCCCATCAGTTTTAAATTTCCAATTTCTCCTTTCTGTTCTTAAGCATCTTTCTTAGAGAAGGAATGAACAGTTTCTCTATTCTTTGCACTTACTCATTAAGATTTAGGATGGGTGGAGTTTCATGTTTCCTATTGTTAAATCAAAAAACTGAATAAAATTTTTTTACATCTAAGCTTAAGAAGTTATAGGGGAGTATAAAAGTTATTTATTTGCGAGCACACACATTAATAACATACCATTACATATCAACATCGCGTACTACTGATGTGATATATAGGACACATCACTTCTCTGGCATTCTTGCACAAAACATATAATCTTAATGAGATTATAAGAAAACACTGGTTTAACCCAAAGTAAAGAATGTGAGACCAGCACTCATTCTACAAAATATTGGATCAGTACTCTTCAAAAGACTATGTCAAGGTCACAGGAAATGAGGAAAGGCTTGGAAACTATCAGAACGTGGGGGAAACCGTGGAGTCATAGCAACTAAATGCAACATACTTTCCTGGATGAGACCCTGAGACGGAAAAAGGACTATCATGGAAACAGTGGTGAAATCTGAGTAAAGTCTGTAGTTCAGAGAACAGTGTTGTAGCAATGGTAGTCCTTAGTTTGATAATTATTTTTATGATTATACGGAAGGTTCACATCAGAGAAAGCTAGATAAAAGATACACGGGAACTCTCCTTTATGGGTAGTAGTATAGGTACTACTTTTGCAACTTTTTATGGCAAATTATTTTAAAATAAAATATCTAAAATATTAAATATTAAATAAAATATATTTGAAATAGAATAAAAGAATATAAGAAAAATTTTCAAACATACAGTCTTACCCCTTCCTGTGTATTTTATAGAGGCATGCTAGTACAGTGCACATTGATTTTTTCTCTTTATTTTATTTTATTTTTCTTTTTATTTAAGATTTATGTTTATTTTATAGTAATAGATAGTGGCATAGAATCCTACCTCAGATCTGAAAGGGAGCTTAAACGTGCATTTCAATCCTTTTATTTCATAGATGAGGAAACTCATCTGGATATAACTCATATAGATGAGGAAACGTTTCATCCTTAACCAAGAAATCTGTGCTTGAGCTGGGACCAGCATTCAGGAATCCTGACCCTCAGCATGGTTCTTCTGTACATCGTTCTGACTCCAGACTGGGGCAGGCTATGAGCAGCATTTATGATTTACTTTAGGCATTTTTAAATGACAAAGAATGGGTTGCAAGGTAGCTCATGCTTGGGAGGCCAAGCCCAGGAGTTCCAGACCAGCCTGGGCAGCATTGTGAGACCCCCATCTCAAAGACAAACATACAAAAAATGACAAAGAATGACTTAAAATGATTTAGGACCTACTACATGCCCATGATCTACTCAGAGCTGATTTTGTTTTGTTTCCGTAAAAGTGTTACTTGGCATTGTATTACTAAATGAAATTCAAAACTGGTGATATACAGACATATTTGTCAAAGGCAAATGTCGTTTCATTTATTAGTGGTCCTTACTGGCCCATAATCAAAGTACAATCTATTGAATTAAACAAATTGGTTTTTGGATTCTATTGATTGTTTCTTTGAATTTTCTGAAGATAATTTATTAACAAAAGCTTCTGTCCACAATACACGTATTAACTCACATATTTTTCTTTTGCTTACAAAGAGAAAATGGAATAATTAAAGTAGTTTTTCAATGCTTCTATAATTTTTACTTAGATCTTATGAGGCAAACCTGTGGATAGGTTACTTCTTTGCGTATATTAATATATATGTGTGTGCTTTTCTTCTTCAACTTGAAAGATCAGGGCTTTTGTCTCTTTTAAAGAAATGAAAACAAAAAGTCAAAAATCTTTAGTGCTTCCAATGTAGGTCTGAGCCAATTAGTAGGCTGTTAAGTAGGAAGAATACTTAGCTCATAGCAGTTTCATATTATATTTAAATAGTTAGCTATGTTTTTTAAAATTTAGTGTCCTGACCAGACCCAGTGGCTAATGCCAATAATCCCAGCACTTTGGGAGGCTGAGGCAGAAGGATTACTTGAGGCCAAGAGTTCTAGACCAGCCTGGGCAACATAGGAAGACCCCATCTTTACAAAAACAAGAAAAAAATCAGCATGGCATGGTGGTGTGCACCTGCAGTCGCAGCTACTCAGAAGGCTGATGTAAGAAGATTGCTTGAGCCCAGGAGTTTGAGGCTGCAGTGAGCTATGATCGCGTCATCACATTCTAACCTAGATGACAGAGCATAACCCCATCTCTTAAAAAAATAACAAAAAAATTTAGTGTCTGCTAATGTTAATAATCGTGTGCCTACAGTCTTGAACTGAAGTAGGTATGAGACACTGGTTATTTGTTAGTCACGGCCATTGACACATTAAGGCATCATTTCTTTCCTTGAGCCTTACTTATTATTTTAGTATTAGCAATTTCTTTGAATCCATAATTATTTTGAAATCAGAAATTTAAATACAAGACAAAACAAAAGAAGAATGCTCCAAGTCTTGAGTGGCCTGACTCAGAAGGGTTTGAGGATCCTGTGGGCCTTGGAGGGGGTGTTCAGGGACCTTCTGACCTCCTCTGTCATCCCCTGGAACAGGATGTCAGAGAAAATGTCCAGCAGTCTATGGGCTTTTGGACAGCAGATCCTCCCTGAGGAACATGGCTACATCAAAGCTGTGCCCAGGGCCTTAAGTCCTCCATATGGCCCAGTTTGTTGATGGGCTCGTAACTGTAATCGTGACCAGACACAATTCCTTACCCTATATTTTCTATTAAGTTAAAGGGATGCTGCTTTTTGTGTTCGTTCTTTTTTTTTTTTTCCTTCTTTTTCCTTTGAGAGGCTAAGTTTTTCCTCTCATTTTCAGAGATAACAAGACAATTTATGACAGTCATCTTACTGGACAATATGATGACATTCAGAAGGTAAGTTATTTGCTGGTCGAGATTTCCAGGATGGCACAAATCCAACTTTTTATTAAACATTTTTTTTTTATTTGAGATAGGGTCTCACTCTCTTGCCTGGGCTAGAATGCAGTGGCATCATCATAGCTCACTGCAATCTCAAACTCCTGGGCTCAAATGATCTTCCTGCCTTAGCCTCCTGAGCAGCTGGCCACAGGCACGTGCCATTATGCCCAGATAATTTTTGTATTTTTTGTAGAGACGGGTTTCAATATGTTGCTCAGCCTGGTCTTGAACTCCTGTCCTCAAGCAATCCTCCCACTTCAGCCTCCCAAAGTGCTAGGATTACAGGTGTGAGCCACCACGCCAGCCTATATTAAACATTCGAGAAGAAAAAAACAGTTAAAACCCAGCACCCATTACTCAGAAAGAAAGTAAAGTTGTCTTAAAAACATAATTATTAACTGAACAAAGAAAAGACAGAGCAGTGCTCAAAGAATTCATATTTGAAGTAATAGATAATCCTGTAACTGCTACTTCTCTGAAGAGTTCTGTGTATACGTAGAAGAAAGCCGGTATTCAAATTGTGGAACATAACACATCAAAGCTGCTTCTGCCAAGGATGTTTAGCTGCCTTAAAACATATTTTTTAAAAAAGATAAGACTTGGGCAGAGATTTCGGCCAAAGCTCTGGAGGAAGGGAAAGAAAAAGAAACTTCCTTTGTCTTTCCAAGTCCATTCTTTTCTATCACAAGAGAAATGTAGCTTTATGAACACTGGTCCTTTGTGATGAGTTCAGATGCAAGACAGTCATTTCCTGGCAGGAGGTAAGTGTGTTGTCCATCTCTCCGTTGTTTTCCCTGCTTCCTGGGCCCCTTTACCTGGGTCTGCCACATGGCCAGAGACAAGTAAGCTCAAATTAGATTATGCATGTTCTCTCCCTATATGAAATATAAACTCTTGCCAAAATATCTCCCCTAATTTTCCACCTTATTTCCTTCAAACTTAGTGCTCTATAAACCCAAATTTACATTGCGGCCCTTTGAGCCTGCCATGCTATTTGCACACTGCTATGTGCTGGGCACGCTTTTCACTCTGTCTGGATCCATTTCTTTTCCAAGACACACTCTTCTACTCCCCTTGGATCTGGTTGACTTTCACTGGTGAGCCATCCCTGCGCCTCCTGGGCTCTTCAGTGCTCCTAGTGCATTTCTATCAAAGCCCAGCCAATAAGGAGCAGAATTACCTGTCGGCTCATAATCGCCTTCAGGGTGGTTACTCATGTGATCTCCGTGATGGACCTTTAAACAGTGATCATACATAGGAGCTATGTTAGGTATGGTTTATCATCATAGCAGACTTTAATGCTTCTGTTGAGAATACAGGTTCTCAGGCCATCAAGGCATCTCTGGTATTTGTAAAACTCCCAAAGTTGCTTACAGAATTTGGGGGTATGTGTATTTTCTGGAAAGAGAACCAATAGCTTTCTTCAGATATTCTAAGTAGTTTGGAAAGAAGAAAAGAAAAAGAAGAGTGAAATTACTGAATGAGGGTGAAAGGCAGATGTTTAGGGAAAGCAGAGAGAAAGAAGGAAAGATGCTCAAGAAGAGTGAAATGATATTTTAAAAAATGCACAGGGCCACAGACACATCTTGCTCAACCACACTCTGTCCAGGGCTCACACACGCAGAATGATACGTAGCCCCTCTTTTGGGGAATATGTGATGTCTGAGTATAAACATATTCCCCCTTTTTCCACTAAAGTGATAAAGGCCAATGCAATGCTTTAAAGGATGTGACACTAAGAGGCTCAATGCCTTTGTTTCTAATCACAATGTTCATTGGGTATTGATAAAGAGAGGGCTACGTATTATTCGTAACATACCTGCTCTTGCTCAAAATGAATGTGGACAAAATTATTTCCAGCAGAAAGATATTTTATTACAAAGGACCTGAAATTAAAATATCAGATGCTTTGTTTATCCTCTAAAACTGTTTATGATCAGGGTGGAGACAAAATCCTATGATCTCCCAATAACGCAACCGCACGAGCAGTCCAAGTATGACCTTTGCAGATGCCGATGCCAGGAAACCTGCATCTGGTGGATTTTGCTGCTGTGGAGGAACGAGTCTCAGGATTTAAAGTTCCAGAGAAAAGGGGAAAAGTAAAAAAAAAATCTCAGAAGTGCACCTTAATTAATCCCTATTAATTAAAAAAAATAAATAAAAAATGATTGAACAAACTGTCAATTTTAACTCACTATTGAAAAAAAATCAACAGATTTCCAAGATTCTGACTTTAAGAAGGAAAAGCACAGCATTTTAAATAAAAGTTAAGTCATTTATTCAGCCCCAAATCTGCATTGACTGGCTGCTTTAAGGATGCTCGCCATGCCTCCTGTTTGGTTGAACGCAGGTTGAGGACTTCTGACCACAGGATTTAATTTACTGGATTCATGTATGTGTCAGTCACCCAAGTCAGGAGGCTACAAAGAAGTATTTTTAGCAAACATTCCTCATGTGAGCACCTTAATTTGTTGTCTTGTAAAGGATCAAGAATGGCAGCACATGTGTGCAAACATTCCAATTTTACATGCATTTTAATACAATGTGTTTCATAAAAACCTTACTGAGTGGTTACATCTTGTTAGTAACGGTCCTTCATCTCAAATCCCTGGAGGGTTCTTTATTCTGGGAAAAGAGTATGTAGTCACCCCCGGGTACTATTTAGGAGAAATGACTGCATGATCATCTACTCCCATGTCAGTTCAAGTTAAAATATTTTATGGCACTGTCAAAGTTTCGTCAATAACAAATAACTTATTGTCATAGTCTATTGCAATAACAAGTAAGTATTTGTCAATAACAATGCAAAGAATAGCTTATCCTTCCTGAGTTTCTGTGTGGGTGAAGCTAAATCAAATGTCTACAAAGAGAAGAAGAGAAGAAGATATTCTCGGATTAAATCTGGTTATGGCAGGCATTTGATATCTCCATCAATGGGAAGATTCATGCCTTTAAATAACAGAGAAAGAGAGCTTTGAAGAATGAAGAAAAATAAGTATCTGAGTGCAGATTTTCTCAAATAGAGCAAAGGGGATTTTTAAGAGTCCTCAAGTAAAGAGTGTATTTGAAATACTTTATGGAATACTTTGATATCTATTCTACCTACAGACACTTCGTACTGAGGTTATCTTTAGGGTGTTACTTTTAATGAAACTATAACATTTTTGCATTCCTAATTACCAGGGATGGAGAAGAATTTTTCAAAGAGTGAGAAGCTGTTATTTTGATTTCCGTACATGCTGCTGCTGCTTTGGCCTCTCCACACTGTGATGGTCCAAGAAGGAAACTTCTGCACCTGAGCCGCGGCAGGGACTGTGAGAAATGGAGAGGATATTTGCATGTTTCTTGCCCCTACATGTCAAATCTGTTTGGCAGTACTAGCTTCTGAGACTCAAAAAAGCACTAATTCCTTGAAGCATGATCAGATCATAAAGTCAGGGGTTTAGAATGATATTTGGGGCCAACTAATCCCACACTTCTCCTTAAAAAAACTCTTCACGTCAACCCCTGTGCTGGCACAGCACAAAGCCTCCAAGAATGGGACTAACTCCTCTCTCTGGGGCAGATATTTTCATTGATGCTAATGTGCTAAATGTTGGAAAGATACTCTTCTTTCTCTTGGGGTTGGTTCTGACCACAATTATATCATCTACTTTTCTCCCTCACAGCTTTTTAGGATAACTATAATCCCTCCCTGAAATTTCCTTGTACTTATCCTTATGATGGCTCTTTATGTGGTGTGGTTTCCAACCACTTTCCCATCTTGGTGACTCTCCTCTGATCATGATTCAGGTTTTCATAGCACCTCTTTACATTGGAGCCTCTTCCTCCAGGAGGATTTTGACCATTGATACCTAAGGATCTTCACCTTTATTTATCTAAGCATTATAATTGTCTTAGTACAACATAAGTTTGCCTTATCTTAATATTAGTTATAAATGGCATAGATTTATGGGGCACTGGTGATGTGGACTCTAGAAAGAGTGAGCCAGATCTCTCTTTCTTTTTAAACAAAGACTAGGGCATTGGGCATATTATCAGCATAGAACTCTAAAATACAGACACAGGCACAAACTCCATTAGGAGAAGCAAAGCACATGGGTAAACTTGAACCCAGGAACAACGCAGAGCCATTGTCGAAGAGATGGGACTCTGCCTTAGTATCTAGCTAGCTGAAAGCTTTATTGATTAAATATGTAATACTATTCACAAAAACAATCAATTGCCATTTTCTTACTCTGTGCTAAGAGTTTTATATACTTGATTGCTTTGAATCCTTATAACTCATCTAAGTAAGAGGCAGCTATCATTATCCTTCTTTGACAAATGAGAAAAGTAGAGCTCAAGGTAGTTAAGTACCTGGCCAAGGTCACACAGCTAGTCAATGTGGAAACTGGAACTTAGGCAGGATGATCTGACTTCAGAGCACATGCTGATACCCAAAGTCCACCAAGCCTCTTAAACATGACTTTCTTGCCTTGGTATCAGTCCAGGGATCCAGGGATCTGAGGGCTTCTCTGAGTATGAAGATAGAGCTCAGTGGCCCAGAGGTGGTTAAGAGCACAGAATGTAAGGGATTAGAACTAGCGGAGGCTAAAGCTTACAATTGAGCTGCAAGATAATTTACTATCATACTCATCAGGGTACATTACTGGATGGAGAGGATAACACCAGAGACAAATTACACTACCGTTTGCTCTTGATCTGCCAACAGCTTAGAATGTTGGCCTCAGTAAAGAAGGTTAGCATCAAACATAAACTGGAAGATAAAATTATGCCAAAGGAAACTGTCCTCTATCCAAACAAAAGGAATTAGAAATACAAAGACTTTTTTTTTTTTTTTAATAAAATGGCCAGAAACTGACAACCTACCACGTTTTAGGAATACCGGTTAGAATTATTATTACCATTACTCAAGCCAGCAGTTATTATGTATCTCCCATTGCTCTTAAGTGTTTTTCATATATTAATTTATTTAACGCTTGTAATAACTCTATGAAGTGAGTAATATTATTATCTTCATTTAAAATACAGGTAAACTGAGACACAGATAGGTGAAGGTGCTTGTCAAAATCACACAGTTAGTGAGTCACAGAGCTGGCGTTTGCGTCCAGGTGTCTCTAGAGACTCCCTTTTTCAACCCCTACATTATACGGTCCCACTATTCTGCATCATGATACTTTCCAATCTCTTACTAGACATTTCCCTGGGAAAAGGCCCCTGTGAGACACCAAGAGAGGCTCCCACTGAACCTTGGAGCTGAGCTCCACCCTGTCATCAGATTTATAGGTTTTCGAGTCTCTGGGTTAAATGTGTGTAGACACACACATTGTTAGTGTGTCTAACGATGAGCCCTTTGGTGGTTCCAGCTAGACCGTTAATCCCCACAGTGATAGGAAAATGTTGGTTTGGGGCTCAATGCTTTAAATTCTGACTGTAACATATTCTTATGCCTATTTAATAATATTTTAGTAAAAATAATATGCAATGATATTTTTTGTTATTTCTCATAATAGTGTCTTCATGAAGAAACAACTGACAACCAGATGGTCTTGCATATCTCTCTAAGAAGTCTGTTCTACGGTAGTCATCAATGCTAAAGCCATTTTAGGGAATTTTTTCCTAACTAAATTACCTATAGCTTTTCTTAATTTCATTGGCTTCAATTTCCATTAAAAAAACACTTTCCCTAAAAAATAATTCATCCGCTTATTTGGATTTTTCATCATGTAAAGGGCCCTAGAAAGAATTGTGGTAACATAATAATAATATTTTCAGAAGAAAGCAGCAGGTAAATAGTTTTAACTTTGGCCCATTTGCTATTTTCTTTCCTCCCTGTCTCTGCCTGGGCCTATGTTTATTGAACTCCCCAGAATGCCAAGGCAGCATTTGTAAAGGGGAATTTATTTAACTCTGGGTGAGTTGTACAAATGCAATAATGTGGCCCAACTCTTGTTTAATTTTGAAGGCTCTCTCCTAGACAACATTGCTCATAATGGACGGTTCAAGCCAAATTATCCATTATTGTTCCCAAAGTTTACAATTAAACTATCGATCAAAACTGGCAGTGATTTCTCCAGCAGCCCGCGCTTGGAAGGGGCTGAATTACATCAGAACCGGAGCGTGTGGAGCCAGAGGAAGGTGACGCAGACAGACAGATACCAGGCAGACAGTCACACCTTCCACCAACCGCCCTGGGATCCAGCCTTTGGTAATTTTCCTTGAGCCAAGAAGCAGGCTGCCACCACAGCTATGTAGAGTGGGTTTGCAGTTTTAATAGCCAGAGGTGCCCACAATTTGTGACCCCGATCCCTGGCTGTAAAAATTGGAGTTTAACAGGTTCGGCTCCGTAGGGAACCAACCTTAGCTTTTAGGCTCCTTCAGACACTGCAGAATGCATCTTTTCTGGGGAATTCCACAATAAAATGACTGTTATTTATCATTACAAACCTCTTTATCATTTAGTCAATAAAAGGCCTCTCTCTCTCTCACTTTTTTTCCTGTGGCGTGCTCAGAGTCAGAAATCGGTATTAGTCTCTCCTGGCCTGAAGGCAGGAGATGTCAAAAGCTAAATCATGATCTACCCTGGCTTCCTGGCTAAATTGTGTATGAAGGCCTGAGGCGAAAAGGTACACATGCTCATTATTTGAAACCGAGATTCCCCCCCTTTTAGTTTTTCTTTCTTTTTCTCTTTCTTCTTTTTACATATTGAGACATATAATACATACATGGCTTAGAAGACACCAGATCTGAAACATGACAAGAGCCTAAAGTGCCCCCTTCATATAGCCTCTGATTATGAAATACACAGTGGATTGTCATTTAAATAAAATACAAAACAGTGGATTTCACCTCTTGCACTTTTTGCTTATGGTGGCAAAAAAAAAAAAAAAGACTGTTGCTTATGCTTGGGTATCATTAATAGGTGTCTTCAAAAAGGAGAGCGAACCTCAAGAAAGGCAGATTTTTAGGTGAGCATGGAAAGTGTTATTTTTGCTTGCACAGAGAAGCAGATGTTGAGTTCCTGCTGTGAACAGGTCAGAGGGAGCCATTCCTTCGGATGTGTGAACGAGCTTTGCTTCAGCCTGGCTGTGTGCTGTGATGTGGCGGAGAGACCAAAGGTCAGCGGGGATGTCGAGGTAACGGTGTCTTTGGACATAACATATTTGGGGCAGTTCGTGCACAGCCAACTACGCTGATTATGATCTGAAGCATCACATTTTAACCAACAGTCTAATTTGGTGGTCTCGGAGCTCCTTTTCGTTACATTGCTGAGAATATGTTCTCTCTCCTGATTTTTACTTATGCCAAATAAAGACAGCACTCTTCAGGGACACAGGCCTGTTGGTTACCTTGTTGTCTTTACTCAGTGCATACGCTGAGCCCATCCTGTGCCAGGGAAGGAGACAGAGCTGTGAATAAGTGAGGATTATTGAGCATGATGAGATGTACACAGGAAAAACTTTTCGTGACTGTGCTTGTATAGATCCATGAACAATTGTCTCATTTCTAATGGGTCCATCTACAAAATGAGAAATAAAATTTCACAGTATCTCTGTTGCTGAAGCCTTGATTATTTTCCCCTGTATATCTAATTCCTGGAGGAAATAACATCTAGAAACATAGAAACCTATATTTTTAGGGCTGAAAATACTTTAGAGAGAATCT
>RJWJ010036421.1:0-16099 GCA_004363605.1 Indri indri | reverse complement strand
TTTTTACCCAGTTTTTTCTATGCTATACTGTTGATGGCGTTTGGAAGAAAAAAAATGCATTGATAGATTGATAGAACAATTGATCAATAGGTGGATAAATTGACCTATGAGTTCATACTGATTTCCAATGCAAATTCAGGACAGCAGGACTACTCAATCTCTTCTACTTTATACCTATAGTTACTTCCTTTTTTCATCAGAATACTGTTTTCAGGTCCAGGAGGCATGGTGGTGATAAAATTACAGTATTGAATAATTACTTCTTCGCCTTATTCCCATCACATTCACATTACTTTCCAAATAGCAATATAAATACTTCCACAACTACAACGATGAATGAACACACTTAAAAGTTTTGAAATGTGTTCTATTTTTGTCCTCAATTATATCCGATTTTACTACATACACTTTGATCTAGCATATAGCCTTTATATTCTCCTCTCATTTTATCTAGTTCTATATAGTTAGCTATCTATCCAAGACTTATTTTATATGCCGATTTTCATATGAAACTAGATTTCTTGAAACTTTTAAAAGCCAGTTTGTTTCAGAATAGCTTTTATAGCTTCACAGAGGTCTCTCATTTTTTTTTTTTATTTAGTATTCATAATTACAAAATTCTTTTGGGTAGGTTTCCTTCTCTCATTTTTATGTAGACATTTTTGTTTAATTTGTATTGCCAGTGTCTTGATATGTTTTAATTCAGTTCTCAGTAGGTTTTTATTTTTCCTCCCCTCAGTGTGGAACTCTGTTCTGGAAGGAAGCCAGGACTGATCAGTTTCAATAATTCACAGGGGGTAGACTACTCTGGCTCTTTCTCACCTTCTTAGCAGACCATTGCACTGAGCAACTAAGAATTAGGCAAAACAATTCCTAGTTTTAGCTGCTGTTTTCAAATTGGACCCTAGTGAATTGCTTGTTTTTTGTTTGTTTGTTTGTTTTTTATTTCAGCATATTATGGGGGTACAAATGTTTAGGTTACGTGCACTGCCCTTGCTTGTTATCAGTTCTTAAGTCGCCTCATTGTTTCCCCATGCTTCCCCAAGTACAAAGACAAATAATGCAGGGCTTGTAGCCTTCATGTTTTCTCTCTCCTCCCAGCCCTCACCAACTGACCATTTGGGTTTATGGGGATATCTTATAACCTACTTTTATTGTAAATTTTATCCATGGATTTTAGTTTATAATTTAATTGTTCTGTCTGTTTTTAAAAGGATACTTAAGGATATTAAATATTACATTACTGTCATTATTTTCCCTAAATCCCCTATTCTTATTGAAATCGACTTTTCGTGATGAAAGAATGCTTCACTACATAAACTTCCTTTCCATTTAATGTTCTTATTTCAAGATATTAGAAGTACTATAGCAGCATTTCATATACAAAATAGAACACATTTTGGCAGAATTTGTGCCAACTAATTAAATTAAAGGAAAGGCATAAACCAGAGCCAAACGCAGTGCATCAAAAATTTTGTTAGCACCAAACATCTTTTGGCTCTTTCCGCAAAAATCTGCACTGCAGACAAATGGCCATAAACCAGACTGATAGTTACTCAGTATTGGACCATGTAGTTTCATCTGAAGAGCTAAAGCCTGTGATTTCTCTTAAGCAAGACAAGTAGTTGAAATAGTCGAATCCTTTTTGTTTAATGCTGCTTTGTATCAATTATTTTTTTTTAATGACTAAATGTTAGTTGAAAAATCAGTCTCATGCACCTCCTTTGGCTTCTCTGCTTCTATCAGACAGCTTTGCCTTTGGGGATATAAACATATGGTATATTTTGCCCAAATTTATTCCAATGCTTATAAAATCATATTTTATTAGACTGTATGGTCATATTTATTTAGCACGAGGTAATCGTAGAAGAAGACTAAATCATACATAAATTTATGTGAACTACAATTTTATGCAATAATCACTTGGAGTAAATATGCTACGAGAAGTTAGCTCATTTATAAAAAATGGTGGGGAAAAAAGTGTTCTACTCTTAATCCTTTAGTTTGAAAGTTTCATCTTTTAAGCAAATTGTAAAAACGTATGCAGTAGAGTAAAAAAATATTTCTGTTATGGAATTTGTTAAACTTTCCAGGAAATTCTGATTGGAATAACTAAGGGTTTCATCCTTTTTTTTTTTTAATCCTAGGTCTAAAAATGCATCACTGTCTCTTGGATATAAATATTTAAAAATAATGGAGTTAAGATAATGTATTGTATGATAACACACGGACTTTGGGGCTAAAAGATCTAAGACCTAGTTTTGTCTTGAAATATACTAGGTTCATGACATTGGAGAATTATTTGTCCTATCTATGCCTTGGCTCCCTCTCCAGAAAAATGTGAATAATGATAATCCAAAATTAACGAGATTGTTATGAGTATTAAATGAGATAATGGATGCAAATCAATTGTTACTCTGCCTAGTATACAGTCAGAAATGTATCACTTTTTCTTTTGCCTAAATTTAGGTCTGACTTAAATATTAAGCCATTTGAGCAAATGAAACTTACTTAACAATAATAATATAATATTTAACAAAATTTCACTTGCTACCTGTATTCTCTAACTTTATGACAATTTCCATAATAAATGGTTCATAATGCCCATTAATAGCATGACCACACAAAGATATATTTCAAGTGATCACATTTTTCAACAAGCCTTTAATTTCATTAAATTTATATAGACATTATAAATTTAGTAACATATGAAGAAGATTAGCACTAAAAATATGGCACCTGGATATAATTTTATCCAGTAAAAATGAAAAAGTAAAGTATAAAAAATGCTTTCAAATATGTGTATTGGATATCTTCAAAGAGGTAAATAAACAATTTGTATTAAAATAACAGAAAATCAATTTTGTAAAATTTAAATGTGAGAACATTAAATCAACGAAAAAGTTAAAACTGAAAATGAAAAATATAGTCTTACAAAATAACAAATACAGGAAACTCTAATAAATCCACAGAAAGCATGGAGGAAGGGAAAGGAAGGAAAATGGATGTAAATAATTAAACACAAATAAGAGAGTAAGAACGATCCAAGTATCAGAAATTAAAATAAATATAGATAATTAAATTTACCTATTATTAGTCATACCTTTTAGATTGAAATTTTAAAAACACAAAGTTCTCTATATAATTTTTGCAGGAAACAGCCCCAAATTAAATTTTACATAAAGAGTAAAAAAATAAGAAACAAAATCAACAATGCAAATGCACTTAAAGAAACAGTATGATGAGTAATGTTACAGAAAATTTATTTTGGAGGTACAATGATAAAAGAAATATATTTGAATCAAGGAATACATGAAAGTAAGGAATTAAGTACAACTATAAAAAAGGATGAAATAATGTCTTTTGTAGCAACTTGGATGGAACTCTGTCATTAGCCTAAGTGAAGTTATGCAAGAATGGAAACCCAAATACCTCATGTTCTCACTTACAAGTGGGAGATAAGCTATAGGTACAGAATGGTACAGTGGACACTGGAGACTCAGAAGTGGATAGGGGAGGAGGGGGACAAGGGAAGAAAAACTACCCATCAGATGCAGTGTAGACTATTCAGGTGATGGGTACACTAAAACCCAGACCTTGCCACTATACAATTAATCCATGTAACCAAAAAAAACCTTGTATTCCTAAATCTATCCAAATATGAATTTAAAAAATAATTAAATAAAAATTTTAAGAAGTAATGAATTATATACACTTGCTATACAGACGAAATACATGAAAAAAAAGTGGAGGAAGGATGAAGAAAAAGTAATAAAACTTAAATCCAGGGCGGACTCTAACGTATTTTTTAAAAAACTGAGTATGTAAAATTAATATAGATACAGAAACTTTGGAATAAGAACAATTAATAAGCTGCAGCAAACATCCTTCAAAAATTTGAGAGTGACAGAGAGAAAGGAAAGAGAGAGGAAGTAGAGAGACAGAGAGAGAAATACTATCCCCTACAATTGGAGAAAGCAAATTCTTTCCAAGTAAATATGCATCATGTACTAAAAATCGGCCGCTGAACTAAGCCATAAGTGAGGCTTTCCAAATTTCTATTAATTCATATTATCTTTAGAATATATACGTTTTTCATATATATTTATTCATTGTGTGGCATCAAGGGAATTAAATTAGAAATTAATTGTAAAAAGCAGAAACAAAAAATATTGTTTGTTAACTAAAACCCTGTAGTTCCACATCATGATTCAAGAGAAAAAAAATAAAACAGAAATTAGAATCAACATACAAAAATAACTAGTGTTTCCATATACTACCACACATACTAAAATGAACCATCCAAAAAAGAAATCAAGAAAACAATGTTATTTATAAGAGAGAGGGAAAAAAACAAAAACAAACAAACAAAAAAAACCTTAGGCATAAATTTAACCCAGGAGGTGAAAGATCTGCATGCTGAAAAATATAAAATATTGATGAAAGTAATTGAAGAGAAAACAAATAAATGACAAGGAATTACAAATTAAAATGGTGTTGGAAAATTGAATAGCCACATGCAGAAGAATGAAACAGGACCCCTATCTCTCTCCACTCACAAAAATTAATTCAAGATGGATAAAAAACTTAAATGTAAGGCATGAAATCATAAAAAATTCTAGAAGAAAATATAGGAAAAACTCTTTTAGATACTGGCTCAGGTAAAGAATTTATGACTAAGACCTCAAAGGCAAATATAGGAACAACAAAAATAAATAAATGGAACTTGACTAAATTAAAAAGCTTCTGTATAACAAAGGAAATAATCAACAGAGCAAACAGACAACCTACAGAATGGAAGAAAATATTCACAAACTATACATCTGATAAAGGGTAATATCCCGAGTCTACAAAGAATTCAAGCAAATCAGAGAGAAAACAAACAAACAACTCCATTAAAAAGTGGGAAAAGACATGAACAGAAGCTTTTCAAAAGAAGATAAGACAAATGGCCAAAAAACATATGAGAAAATGCTCAGCAGCACTAATCATAAGATAAATGCAAATTAAAAGCACAGTGAGATATCACCTTACCCCTGTTAGAATGGTTTTTATCAAAAAGTCCAAAAACAATAGATGCTGGAATGGATGCACAGAGGACGGAATGCTTAAACACTGTCGGTAGGACTACAAATTAGTACAATCTCTATGGAAAACAGTATGGAGATTCCTCAAAAAACTAAAAGTAGACCCTTTGATCCAGCAGTCCCACTACTGGGTATTTACCCAAAGGAAAATAAGTCATTTTATCAAAAAGACACCTGCACTTGAATGTTTATTGAGCACAATTCACAACTGCAAAGATGTGGAATCAACGCAAGTGCCTATCACTTCATAAGTGGATTAACAAAATGTGTATGTATATGTATACACACACACACACACACACACACACACACACACACACACACCCCACGGGGTACTACTCAGCCATAAAAAGAAATGAATTAGTGTCTTTTGCAGCAATTTGGATGGAACTGGAGACCATTATCCTAAGTGCAGTATCTCAAGAATGGAAAAACAAACACCACATGCACTCTGTAATAATTGGAAACTAACTGATAGGCACACATGGGCCCAGAAAGAAGTAAAAATCATTGGAAATCAAGAAGGCACCAGGGCAGAAAAGGGGAGGGGGTAAAAACTTACCTAACAAGTGCAATGAACACTATTAGGGTGATGGGCACACTTATATCCCTGACTAAACCATTATAAAAGCTATTCATGTAACAAAAAACATTTCTACCCCCTTAATATTTTGAAATAAAAAAAATTAAAAAAATAAATCACAATGAGATATCATCTCCCAACTGTTAGAATGGCTATTATCAAAAAGACAAATGATAAACAAGTGTTGGTGAGGATGTGAAAAAAGAGAACCCTTGTACACTGTTTGTGATAATGTAAATTAACACAGCCATTTTCAAAAACATTATGAAGGTTGCTCAAAAAATTAAAAATAGGTCTACTATATGAACCAGCAATCCCACTACTGGTTATTTAACCTAAGGTTATAAAATCGGTATATCAAAGAGATATCTGCACTCCTATGTTCACTGCAGCAGTATTTACAGTAGCCAAGATATGGAATCAACCTAAGAGTCCATCAACAGATGACTAGATGAAAATTATACACACACACATGCACACACACAATGAAATACTATTCAGCCTTAAAAAGAAGGGAATTCTGTTATTTGCAACAACATGGATGGAAACTAAGGGCCTTATGTTAAGTGAAATAAGCCAGTCACAGAAAGACAAATACTGAATGATCTGACTAATATGTGAAATCTTAAAAAGTCAAATTTATAGAAATAGAAAAAAAATCATGGTTAACAGTTGTAAGCTGGGGAAATTGGTCAGATGCTGGTCAAAAGATGCAAAATTTCATTTACATAGGAGGAATAAGTTCAAGAGATCTATTGTATGTCATGGCAACTATAGTTAATGACAATGTGTTGTATATTTGAAAATTGCTAAGAGAATAGATTTTAAATGTTCTCACCACAAAGAAAAAATGATAGGTATGTGAGGTATTACACATGTTAAATAGCTCAATTAAGCCATTCCACAATGTATACATATATCATAATATCACGTTGTACACCAGGAATATATGCAATTTTTACTTTTCAATTAAAAAAATAAAATATCCACACATGAATCACTTATATATCAGGTATCCCTATTTCTGTTCTAATATTTTTATTTGTGTCTGTTTTCTCATTTCCCTTTACTACATATGTGTCTGTTTTATTTGTCTTCTCAAATAAATTTGTCTTCTCATTTTATATTACTGCATATATGAACATTATATATAATATATATTCTGTTATTCTATTGCTCTATTTTTCCTTTTTTAATTTTATTTCATTTTATTTATTCTAGCTACTTTAGTTTTCTTCTTAACGTTTTTATTTTATTCTCTACAAAACATAAATATAGAAATAATATTTGTATATATTTAACAATACAAAGTAACTTCTACTTGCCAATTGGCTCCATCTTAAATGATCTGTTAAATAATACTTCATTTTTTTGTTCAAAGATGAAAGATGCTAATGGATGTGTGTTAAGAATGTAGTTCATTTATCAATGATGCTATAGTAGATTAAACTTGTTCTTCAATACTCTATAGAGGTTTTAATCCACTTTGTGTCAAGAAAAGTATGGCTAAACAAATATTTATCGATGGAATGAATGCTTTAAGTATTAAATATTATATTAAAATGCATATATCATCTAATTTATCATTCCTTGCAATAGTAAAATAATTGGAAAATACTTAAATGTCTATCAAGTGTGAAACTGTTAAATTATGTCTCTATACACTTAAATAACGTAAAAACAGTTATGAAAATGACATGAGAAAAAACAGTCAACAATTTGAAATATGTTTTATAAAAATACCTCTTTCTGTGTATTGTGTCATATCTGTCTCTATCTACATAATCATTTACCTCTACTTTTTTTAAAAGGCTAATAATCTTAATAATAGGTAGCTCTGATTTTAGAGATTAGGGCTTCGTTTTATAATAACAAAAACATTTTGTATATAATGAAATGTTCCATTTTATTTTATGGAGGCATGTACTAATTTATAGATTAACATATTTTGTTGACATTTAAAAATGTCCCTTTCATAAAAATTTCTTAATATCTTTGGACTAAAATGTTAACTTAGCTATTTCCAAATGTTTTCCATTTATATGTGAGAGAGACTACATGGAGATGATTCCTTACCCAAAATGGGAAGACTATGGAAGGAATAGCATTGGTGAAAAGTTTTTTTAACCGGTATCACATGGAAAGCTGTCAAAAGGGCCTTTGGCTATACAAGTTGGAGCTTAGAAATATATTCCAGAATGAGAAATAAATCATGTCAGGCATTTATGAAATGATCATTTTAAAAGCCGACGAGTTACAGGGTAAAAGACATGGTCACTATTCAGGATGCAATGATTAATTATTAATTTGTCACTAAATAAAATATGTTAAGGACTAGATAGCATAGCTTTTTCATGGCCCCCTTTTTTATGGTCCTGTATGATGTTAACAAAAAGATGTTTTCATATAATCATGGGCTTTTACAAAATAATACCCAAAACCTCTCCCTTAAAATTCAGTCAAGATATATTTTAAGTGATCAAGAAGTAAGCTGAAATAGATCCAGATTTGGAAACTATGGAATAATGGAATTGACAGTGAAAAATGAAACCAATAAGACATGAAGTTAAGACCAATAAGGTATGCACATATAGGAATTTAATATTTTTACAGAACATTTACTTATTCTGGGCCCATGCTTATATCAATGTTACTGTTAAATTCCCAAATAAGCAAAAGCATTAAAATGATTCAATAAATATTTAACATGGGAAAGTTAAAAATTATCTGTTTTTTTTTTTTTTTTTTTTTTTTTTTTTTCCGACAGAGTTTCACTCTTTTGCCCGGGCTAGAGTGCCGTGGCGTCAGCCTAGCTCACAGCAACCTCAAACTCCTGGGCTCAAGCAATCCTTCTGCCTCAGCCTCCTGAGTAGCTGGGACTACAGGCATGCACCGCCATGCCCGGCTAATTTTTCATATATAGTTTTAGTTGTCCGATTAATTTCTTTCTATTTTTGGTAGAGACAGGGTCTCGCTCTTGCTCAGGCAAAAATTATCTGTTTTTAATTCATCATACATTTTTAATCTTATTTTTAGCTTGTTTTCCAGGAGTCTTCTGTTTCTCACTACTTCCCTTCTGACTTTTTCCTCTTATGCATCTTAGAATAGTAGCATAGACTATGTAAATTACTGTAAACCCATAGTCAGAAAGCCACTAGAAATTTAAATAGCTAAACGAAATCAGGCATAAAAGATTGAAACAAAACAAAACATGTAATGTACCATTTTCATTACTTTTTTCTGTCTTATCACTATCTATTCCATGTTCTACAAATCCTTCTGCCCACCAATTCTTATCCTCTGATTTTTCCTTTAACTCACTCTAATGAGATTTTTCTCCATCCAAAACACTGAAAATCTCCTTGTGAAGGCCACCAATGGCCACCATGGCACTAAATCCACTGTTATTTCTCATTTCTCATCAAATTCCAACTCTTTTTGACACAATTGATCACTCCTTCCCCATGAGAACATTTTATTGTCTGGTTTCCAATGTCACTTCCACCGCTATTGCTTTTCCTGTTCAATCACTGGCCACACCTCCTCAGCTCCACTTGCTGGTCGCTGGGCATATGCTCAACCTCTTAATGATTGAGGGACCCAAGGCCCATGGGACTTTCTTCTCTATCTACACTAATTCCATAATTATCTCATGATGCCTATATGTGGAAAGCTCCCATATTCACATCTATTATGAATGCAATATTTGCCCACTTATCATATACATTTGGATGTATAACAGACATTCCAAACTTGATCCTCTCCACCCAACTCCCCCACCACAATCTTCTCCAGCACAGGCTTCCACACATCTCAGTTGCTATCCTCAATGCATACGCCCAAACTCAGGTGCCTCCTTTACTTTCTCTCTCTCTCATACCACCTTAAATCCATCCATTGCCTAAACATTAAAACTCTATAGCAAATCAGATAATCTTCTCATCCTTCCAATACTCCTTCTCTGGTCCAAGGCTGGATAATAGGAAAAAAGGATACTAAAAATAAGTTAGGGCCGGGCACGGTAGTTCACGCCTGTAATCCTAGCACTCTGGGAGGCCAAGGCAGGTGGATCGTTCTGAGCTCAGGAGTTCGAGACCGGCCTAAGCAAGAGCGAGACCCTGTCTCTACCAAAAATAGAAAGAAATTAATTGGACAGCTAAAAATATATATAGTAAAAAATTAGCCGGGCATGGTGGCACACGCCTGTAGTCCCAGCTACTCGGGAGGCTGAGACAGTAGAATTGCTTGAGCCCAGGAGTTTGAGGTTGCTGTGAGCTAGGCTGACGCCACGGCACTCACCCCAGGCAAGAGAGTGAGACTCTGTCTCAATAAATAAATAAATAAATAAATAAATAAATAAATAAATAAATAAAATAAGTTAGGGTATACTTTAAAATAACTACAACAGTAGAATTGGAATGTTCCCAACACAAAGAAATGATAAATGCCTGAGGTGATGGACACCCCAATTACCCTGATTTGATTAATACACATCGTATGCCTGTATCATAACATCACACATACCTATAAATATATACAACTATTATGTACCTGGCAGGTCACGATCTGATTTCCACACTGGCAGTCAACCCAGGCCACCTGGGTAAAAACTGGGACCCTAATTGCTAGACCATAGCAGGTCAGTAGTCTATCCTTGGTTCTTGGAGCACTCTGGTCAAAGAATGACAAGACACACCTATGGCAAAACAAGCCAGAAGCAGAGTTTATTGAGCAAAAGCAAGATATGTTTTCCATAGATGGCAAACTGGAATGTTGCTACAGAAAGGCCCCAGCTGTGAACTAAAATTTTCATTTTATATTGTCTGGGTTGGACCCTCCTCAGGACAGCTTATGCCTCATCTTGATGGACAGCTGTTAGTTATATAACCTGAGTCTTACTATGCATGTGGATTTCCCATGAGCCTTCCTGAAAATCCCCTGTGGAGGTGTGGGGGTGGCAAAACCACCATGCAGATTTGTGCTAACATCATGATAATTGGCCCAAGGTTAGTTTGGGTCATCTTCCAGACCCTACTGAACCTGCACTGTTTGGCTTTCTAGGAATTTCTTCTTCCTGGAATCCCCGGCTGCTTTTGCTGTTAACCTGCTGAGCTCTGATTGGCAACGCCCTTCTCCTCTCTACTGCTGTGGTAATCTGAAGTGGGACACTTGTCTCCCATCCCTGGGAGAGCTGGAGGCCTCTCACTAACTACCTAACATACCCATAATAATTAAAAGTAAAAAATGTTTTTAAAAAGCTTCTAAAAAATTCCATGATTGTATACTGTTCCTCTAGAGTATATTCTTAATATAGAAGCCAGAATGGTCATTTTTTTTTTTTTTTTTTTTTTGAGACAGACTCTCACTCTGTTGCCCTGGCTAGAGTGAGTACTGTGGCATTAGCCTAGCTCACAGCAACCTCAAACTCCTGGCTCAAGCGATCCTACTGCCTCAGCCTCCTGAGTAGCTGGGACTACAGGCATGCACCACCATGCCCAGCTAATTTTTTTCTATATATTTTTAGTTTTCCAGATAATTCCTTTCTATTTTTTTTAGTAGAGACGGGGTCTTGCTCTTGCTCAGGCTGGTCTCGAACTCCTGAGCTCAAACAATCCACCCACCTCGGCCTCCCAGAGTGCTAGGATTATAGGCGTGAGCCGCCGCACCCAGCGATCATTTTTAAAGCATACTTAGATTATGTGCCTTCTTTTCTCAAAAAATTTACAATGCTTCCCCATATTACTCACTTTAAAAAGCCATGTATTTATGAAATCCCCAAAATTTCCACATGTCCATTCCTTACTTCCTTGATGTTCAACCCTATTAACGTCTTCTCTTATGTATCATTTTTACCACATTAGCTTTCTTGCTGAATTTTGTGCTTGCCCATTAGACTCCTACCCCAGGGTCTTTGTACTTGCTTTTCTCTCTGCCCATGCTGCTCTTCTCCCACATATCTACAGGTTAGCTTCTTCATCCACTATAAGTTTTTACTCAACATAAGTTTGTCAGTAAGGAGGCCCCTCATGACTACCCTATTTTAACTTGTAGCACTCCTTGCCTTTTCCTGTTTTATTTTTCCCCATAGGACACATAACTTATTTTAGTTTTACTCTGCTTTATCTCATTAGAATGTAATCACTGTGAAGGTAGTAGTTTTTGTCTGTCCCCACCCTCAGTGAGTTATCCTAAGACCCTAGAATAGTATCTGGCATATAGTAGGCCCGCAGTAAATATTTGATTTGAATTGAATTGAAATAATTTGAATGCCTTCTTTGGGCTGCCGTAACAAAATGTTATATAGTATTTAAACCAAAAGTCCCTGACCTTTTTGGCACCAGGGACCAGTTTCATGGAAGACAGTTTTTCCACAGACTGGGGTGGGGGGGGGGGCGTGGGCAGTGGGTGGCAGAGGTGGAACTTAGGTGTTGATGTAAGCAATGGGGAATGGCTTTAAATGCAGATGAAACTTCTTTGCTCATTGGCCCACTGCTCACCTGCTATACTGCTGGTTCCTAAGTTTCATGGAAGAAAATTTTTCCACAGAAGGGGTTTGGGGGTTGGGGAGATGCTCACCTTCTGCTGTTCAGCCCGATTCCTAACAGGCCATGGACTGGTACTGGTCTGCGTCCCAGGGGTTGGGGACTGCAGATTTAAACAACAGAATTTTCTCATAGTTCTGGAGGTTGGAAGTCCAAGATCAAGGTTTTGGCTATTTCAGTGTCTTGTTAGGGCTTTCTTCTTGGCTTTTAGATTGTCACCTTCTTTCTGTGTCCTCAGGTGGCTTTTTCTTAGCGTGCCCTTGAGAGAGAGTGGTGGGGGGAGGGAGAGGAAGGAAGAGAGAGAAAAAGAAAAAGAGAGAGGAGAGAATGAGAGCACTCTGGGGTTTCTTCTTATAAGAACATTATTCCCCATCCTCATAACCTTATTTAACCTTAATTATTCCTTAGAGTTGACATCTCCAAATATATATCCTCACTGGAGGGGGCGGGGGAGAAGTGGGCAAGTTAAAGCTTTAACACAAGAATTTGGTGGAGGCAGGGTAGGGGACACAAACATTTAGTCCATAACAGATACCTTCCAATCTAGACGTGAACTTTTAGATATAGAACTCTATGTTGTCCATGATTCTCTCTGCAGCAGCCAACATATGAAAATGTTTATTAGTTTACAAAACAATTAGGTGATATGTGTTGTCATATTTTAAAAGTCCGTGTAAAAATCTACATAGCATTTACTATTTTATTATGAACATATAGAAGAATTTTAAAGTATTCAGTCATGTTTCTTTAAAAACCACATTACCATTATTGTTTTTTATTATTATACAGTTGTTATAAAAATATTTAAATTTAAAAATAAAATCTGAGAGCCTGGACTTACACTTGCATTTTGACAAAGTGGAATCCTATACATTAATTCCCATAGGACAAATTCTTAGAAACACACAGCCTCCCTAGGCGCAATCAAGAAGAACTAGAATTCCTGAACAGAACAATATCAAGTACCAAAATTGAAGCAGCAATAAAAAACCTTCCTAAGAAAAGATGTCCCAGACCAGATGGTTTCACACCCGAATTTTATCAGACTTACACAGAAGAACTGGTGCCTATCCTGAAGAAATTGTTCCACAACATTGAGAAGGAAGTAATTCTCCCCAACACATTTTATGAAGCCAACATCACCCTGATATCAAAACCAGGAAAGGATGTAACAAAAAAAGAAAACTACAGACTAATATCCCTTATGAATCTAGATGCAAAAATTCTCAACAAAATTCTAGCAAACCGAATTCCTGTGCTTATCAAAAAAATAATCCATCATGACCAAGTAGGCTTCATCCCAGAGATGCAGGGATGGTTCAACATACACAAATCTGTAAATGTAATTCATCACACAAACAGAAGTAAAAACAAAGACCATATGATCCTCTTAATGGACATAGAAAAAGCATTCGACAAAATTAAACACCCTTTTATGATAAGAACTCTTAACAAAATAGGCATAGACAGGACTTACCTGAAAATGATACAAGCCATACATGACAAACCCACAGCCAACATCATACTGAATGGGGAAAAACTGAAAACATTCCCACTTAGAACTGGAACCAGACAAGGTTGCCTTCTGTCATCATTTCTATTCAACATAGTGCTGGAAGTCCTAGCTAGAGCAATGAGACAAGAGAAGGAAATCAAGGGCATCCAAATGGAGATAGTAGAGGCCAAACTATTGCTCTTTGCTGATGATATTATCTTATATCTAGAAAACCCCAAAGATTTTGCCATAAAACTACAGGAATTGATAAACAAATTCAGCAGTGTATAAGGTTACAAAATTAATATACAGAAATCAGTAGCATTCCTATATGCCAACAACAGCCAAAGTGAGAACCAAATCAAAGACTCAATACCCTTCACAATAGCAACAAATAAAATAAAATACCTGGGAATATATTTAATTAAGGAGGTAAAAGACCTCTATAGGGAGAACTATGAAACACTGAGGAAGGAAACAGCAGAGGATGTAAACAGGTGGAAAACCATACCACGCTTACAGTTTGGCAGAATTAACACTGTTAAAATGTCTATACTACCCAACATGATCTACAGATTCAATGCAATCCCTATTAATATACCAACAACATTTTTCACAGATCTAGAAAAAATAATTCTACACTTTGTATGGAGCCAGCAAAGACCCCATATAGCAAAAGCAATGTTAAACCAAAAGAACAAATTGGAGGCATTGATTTACCAGACTTCAAGCTATACTACAAGGCTATAGTAACTAAACAGCATGGGACTGGCACAAGAACAGAGATACAGACCAATGAAATAGAACTGAGAACCCACATATAAAACCGTCTTCATATAGCCATCTGATCTTTGACAAAGCAGACAAAAACATACACTGGAAAATAATCCTTATTCAACAAATGGTTCTGTGAAAACTGGATAGCCACATGTAGAAGACTGAAACAGAAGCCACACCTTTCACCTCTCACAAAAATCAACTCACCCTGGATAACAGACTTAAACCAAAGGTATGAAATTATAAGAATTCTAGAAGAAAATGTTGGAAAAATTCTTACAGACATTGGCCTAGGCAAAGAATTTATGAAAAAGACACCAAAGGCAATCATGGCAACAACAAAAATAAATAAATTGCACCTGATCCAATTTAAAAGGTTCTGTACAGCCAAGGAAAGTATCACAAGAGCAAACAGACAACCTACAGAATGGTATAAAATATTTTCATGCTACACATCCAATAAAGGGCTGATAACTAGTGATAGAACTCAGGAAAATCAGCAAGAAAAAATCAAATAACCCTATCAAACAGTGGGCAAAGGACATGAACAGAAATTTTCAAAAGAAGATAGACTAGTGGCCAACAAACATATGAAAAAATGCTCAGTATCTTTAATCATCAGGGAAATATAAATCAAAACCACAATGAGATATAAGTTAACTACAGTGAGAACGGCCTTCATCAAAAAGTCCCAAAACAATAAATGTTGGCGTGGATGTGGAGAGATAGGAACACTCATACACTGCTGGGGGGACTGCATACTAGTACAACCTCTATGGAAAGTTATATGGAGATACCTCGAAGAGCTCAAGTAGAACTACCATTTGATCCAGCAATACCTTTACTGGGCATCTACCCAAAGGGAAAAAAGACAATCTATAAAAAAGACATCTGCACTAGAATGTTCATAGCAAACAGCACAAATCACAATTGCAAAGATGTGAAAACAACCCAAGTGCCCATCAATACATGAGTGGATAAATAAAATGTGGTATATGTATACCGTGGAGTACTACTCAGCCACAAAAAACAATGGTGATCGGGCCAGGCGCGGTGGCTCACGCCTGTAATCCTAGTACTCTGGGAGGCCAAGGCAGGAGGATTGCTTGAGCTCAGGAGTTCGAGACCAGCCTGAGCAAGAGCGAGACCCCGTCTCTACTAAAAATAGAAAGAAATTGGCTGGACAACTAAAAAAAAATATATATATATAAAAATTAGCCAGGCATGGTGGCACATGCCTGTAGTCCCAGCTACTTGGGAGGCTGTGTGGCAGAAGGATTGTTTGAGCCCAGGAGTTTGAGGTTGCTGTGAGCTAGGCTGATGCCACAGCACTCTAGCCCAGGCAGCAGAGCAAGACTCTGTCTCCAAAAAAAAAACCAATGGTGATCTAGCTCCTCTTGGATTATCGTGGATTCAGCTGGAGCCCATTCTACTAAAGTGAAGTCTCAACAAGAATGGAAAAACAAGCAGCACCTGTACTCACCATCATGTTGGTATTAACTGATCAACACTTATGTGCACATATAGTAGTAACATTTATCAGGTGTCTGGCAAGTGGGACGGGGAAGAGGGGATGGGTCTATTCACACCTAGTGGGCGCGGTGTGCACCATCTC
>RJWJ010036420.1:0-16103 GCA_004363605.1 Indri indri | reverse complement strand
CCTTTATCAAAAAGTCCCAAAACAATAAATGTTGGCGTGGATGCGGAGAGATAGGAACACTCATACACTGCTGGTGGGACTGCAAACTAGTGCAACCTCTGTGGAAAGCCATATGGAGATACCTTAAAGAGATACAAGTAGAATTACCATTTGATCCAGCAATCCCATTACTGGGCATCTACCCCAAAGAACAAAAATCTCTCTATAAAAAAGACACCTGCACCCGAATGTTTATAGCAGCGCAATTCACAATTGCAAAGGTGTGGAAACAGCCCAAGTGTCCATCAATACATGAGTGGATTAATAAAATGTGGCATATGTATACCATGGAGTACTATTCAGCTTTAAAAAACAATGGTGATATAGCACCTCTTGTATACTCCTGGATAGGGTTGGAATGCATTCTACTAAGCGACGTATCCCAAGAATGGAAAAACAAGCACCACATGTACTCACCATCAAATTGGTAGTAACTGAACAACTCATAAGTGTACATATAAGAATGGCATCTATTGGATGTCGGATAGGGAGGGAGGGGGAAAGGGGAGGGGCGAGGGGAGGAGGGGACGGATACATGCATACACAAAGAGTGCAATGAACACCCTCTGAGAGATGGACACGCTTGGGACTGGGACTTGGGGGGAAGGGGGGGCAAGGGCAACATACATAACCTAAACATCTGTACCCCTATAATAACAAACAATAAAAAAATAAAATAAAATAAAGAATCTAAGCTAGAAAATAAGAAAATAGACAAAGGGAAAATATCACAGTTGTTTTGCTCTGTAGAACCACCTCGTGCAATTACAATTTTTCTTTGTTAAATGTAAGCCATTAAACAAAAAGATAACAGGACTAACATTTGGCACTGTTGTGATTGACTACTTAGTGAAAAATACTCTACAACAAAACTATTATCCTGTATAAAATATAGTATATCTATGCCCTGACAGGAAGCCTAGTACCCTTCCCCGACAAACAAACAAACAAATAATAGTTGGCCCAGCAGAGAGTAGTCAGAATTAAGCAAACTGTAAGCCATTTTATTTGTTTGGTTTTTGAAAGTAAATATACTGTGTACAGAACCCAAACCTTGGCAAGGGATGGATGGTTTTGCTGAACTTGTGACACTCAGGGTAAGCCAGTGACCTGGAATGTGCTTGAATGGCCCCAAGTTAATAGTGTTCTTTGCTTCAGGGAGAAACAAATACTCTTTGAAGAAAAGTAACTCCAAATTTGGCTCTAAAATTTTTCATAATTAAAGACATACTAAATACATCTTAAAATCAAAGATCACCTGGTCTTCCAAGAAATTAGCCACCGTGAGTAAGAGCCGATAGAAACAAGATTCAGAAGTTTTAGTTTTCAATCCCAAAGAACTTTAGATATTAGAACAACCAGGAATGGTATACAAAATTTCCAATTCAGCAGGCAGCTAGAAATAAAAGCAATCTAGGAGAGAAGAATAAATGAGTAATAAAGATTTTATTTTTCTAGAAAATTATCCAGGGTTTAAAGACAAGCATAAGAAATAAACAGTCTAGAAAGAGGGAATAAACAAATAGGTCTGGGACAGAAATTGGAGAAATAATCAGGAGAGTATAGTGTCGATGAAATCAAACAAGGAATTCCAAGAGGGAAGTGTGGTCAAAAGTATCATGAAACAAACTCAGAAATATAGACAGGCCACTGAGTTCAATACTGAAGTCAGTTTAACCTTCCCCTCTCTTCTGACTGGCCTTTGCTAAGGCTCTTGTAATTGTCAACAAAAGCAGCCACAGAAGAGAAGTGTGAGTGTGGGGAATCATTGAATTGTCCTCTTCAAAACTACTGATAGCAGGAGAAAAATATATGAAAAATTATCCAAATGTGTTATTCCAGGCCATTAGAGGAAACTTTGATGTCATTCGGGCATCATGTTGCTCTGCTTTGTGAACACGATTTTTTGCCATTTACTATAACCTCTTTTTAAGGCCATTATATATATACAAGAAATTACATATATATATATATGTATATATATCCTTTTAGAAATTTATATCTATAAAGTTTATATATATAAAAAAAATTCCCAAATGATGGTTGTGGCTTTAGCGATTGCTCATACAGTAGTTGCCATGACAACCAGAAACTGTCAACACAGAGGTCTTTTTGTTTTAGAAGTCCATTTAATGCAGAAAATCAATTCTGTAGTTTCTAAAGAAAATTTTCATTGAACTTTCACATTACTGACTTTTTTTTTAACCTCTTTTCATTTAGGTGATTTCTAAAACCCTTTTATTTCAAAACTCGTGAAATGAAGTAGTTATGTAAGCTGGATGCAAACTTTTCTAAAACTAAAAGGAGAATTAGAAAATTCAACTGAGAGTATATTTTGAAGCATTATCAAGCCACCTACAGAATTGTTGTTCCTCAGAGAAAACATGAGGTTGTTTTAGTGGCTCATACCCTGACAAAAATTAAAGAAAAATATATTTTGCCAATCTATTACCTTTACATATTATTTCTGGAATATGAATGAATTTTAAATATCCAACATTTGAAATATTAAGGACACTCTGTGGAGAATTATTAAGAGAATAAATGTTTCCCTTAAGTGCAGAGCTATCTAAATCAATCACCAGGACTAAACTGAAACCTTTCTGTCTTGTTTCTAAGCAAGAAATTCAGGAAACATAAAATGACAGCTTTAATTTAATATTGTGACAAAAGAATTCATCTAAAAAAATGTAGAGTTCTCTGGGACCTACATCTCCTATACTGCCTTGCCAAGTATTTCTTCTTTTAACTATTTAGATTAAAAGTCTGAGTTTTGTTTTAATATCTACTGAACAAGCAAAATTCCCATGGTACTAAACCACATCAGATAATTAATAAATATTCCTGATTATTAATGTACAGCAACATCACTGCTGAGATGCACATTACTATTTTCAAGTTGTTAGAACTAAATTTTAGGGCATAGTCTCAAAGAACATTGTTAGGCATTTTAATTTAAACATTTTAATAAAAGTTTGCACTTACTCATTTTATCCATTCAATAAATGTTTCAGTATCTCTTGTATGTCAGGCAACATGATAAACATCTTTGATCGATTAGAAAAGAACACAGCCAAAGCCCTTGCTCTAATGGAATTTAAATTCTAACCAAAAGGAAATAATAAATATTCTTCAGATTTCCAAAGTTATTTGAAGTCTGTAGATAATGTTAACAGCATGAGCGAATGAATGAGTATATACATGTATGGATATGCATTCGGATGATGAGGAATCATTATGCCACCAACTTGAAAACATTATCTCTCTTTTAGCATTTAGCTATAATCTGCAATCTATTTAAAGTTAACTGGTGGACAATTATTTATTTAGTGTCCTTTATGACCAAAAAAAAAAAAAAAAAAAAAGAAAGAAAACTGCAGTAAGTGCTACAGGAGCCATTAAAGTAAAGAAAAATGCAGCTCTGGGGAGATAGAAAAGATATTATATTATACATGAGAAATATAAATACTAGCGGTCAACATAATTTAAAGGAGAGAGTTTGGTTTTACCTGGGGTAATCAGAAACAGTTTTAAAAAAGAAGCAGGATTTGATGTGTCTCTTTAAGAATGGGTAGAATTTGAGTAGTTGGGAGAGAAAAAACAAGAACTGTAGGAGAGTGAAAAGGCAAAGGGATAGAAATGTATTGATCCTACCCTTAATATTCTTACATCTTGTACATGAGACAAAAATTAAACAGGCCAATTTTGCAACAGGAATTTTGTAAAATTACATTTTTCTTGAATATGTTTAAATTGAAATATGATTTTAATGATAAATTTAAATAGCTTTAAGAGCTGTAAATTTTAAAGATTATTATTATTGATATTATTAAATGGGATTGCAGTATCATGTTGGTAAACATGGCTAATGGAATTCAAATGCATTGGCAACTTGGCAATCACTATCATCTATTTTTAAAAATGATTATGCTTATCTTTAACTATCAGAAGTTGGAAATATTTTTTTTTCCTCCATGAACTCAAATTTTCATTTCATTTCCCCTGCAGGATTTTAGATTAATATGACATATTAAATTCTTGAAATTATTTTGTTGACTGCCTTATCATAGTTCTTCTTTTAAATTTCCTACGATCACTAGACTCTAAATGTTGATATTTATGAACTGAATAGTCATTACAATGATATTAGTATACAACTGATCAAAACTATATAAATTTATATGTAAATTTTGATAAGTTAATAAGAAAATATTATTTGTAATGCATTGTTAATGTGATGAAGGAGGCTTTGTTTAGCTAATTTCAGTACCAAGGATAAATACTAAGTTTTGTAAGGTAAAGATGAGTTTCAGTATTAATTATGTCCTTATTTTTTTCTTTTTTAAAGATGTTAAGTGCTGAGAAAATTATTTACATAAATAAGTAAATGAAAATAAAAGGAGTTTTGGAATATCAATGCCACTTAATTCTTTGAAATCCTTCGGTGTTGTACATTAAAATTCTATAAAGGGATCATTTTATCAAAAAGACATCTGCACTCGAATGTTTATTGCAGCACAATACACAATCGCGAAGGTATAGAATCAACCTATGTGCTCAACAATTTATGAGTGGATTTAACAAAATGTGGTGTGTGCATGTGTATATGTGTGTGTGTATAAAAACAGAGTACTACTCAGTCATAAAATGAAATGAATTAATGTCCTTCACAGAAATATGGATGGAACTGGAGACCATTATCCTAAGTGAAGTATCTCAGGAATGGAAAAACAAACACCACATGTACTCTCTAATAACTTAGAACTAATTTATGGGCACACATGGGCACAGAAGGAAGCAATGATCACTGGAAATCAAGAAGGGGCATGAGGGGAAGAGGGGAGGGGCAAAAACCTACCTAATGGATACGGTGAACATGGCGAACACTATTTGGGGGATGGGCACACTAATAGTCCTGACTTAAACATTATAAAAGGTATCCAGGTAACAAAAACATTTGTAGCCCCTTATTATTTTGAAATAAAAAAAGTTTGTCTACATAAAAGAAATTTGATAGAGATCTATTATCAAGTCATTTTTAATGATCAATCATCTTATACCCAGGGCTCATCCATGAGATGTGCACTATAGAAAGACTCACCATGATGAGAAGTAATGCATTTCTTTTATAACGTAAGAAAAAGTTGATTGTAAGAGAAAGTTATTTAGGGAATGGGAAATAAAAGAAAATTTACATCTCCATTATCTATGTTATCATGTGGACTAATTTTAGGAAACAGTGTAACTGTCAGTTGAGGTTCTGAAAACTGATTTCCTTAGAACTCTCTGCCAATACTCCTTGAAATAGCTTTGTGAACCCAAGAGGGTACACATACTTGAGTGTGCCGACCGTTACAAGAGTATATTATGGGAACATAGAGTCTTGGAGCAATGATAATTTCAAGAGAAAATTAGTGAAGGGAAGACCTTAAAGTCTCTGAGGAATTGATCAAATAAATTTCAGGTTAGAAGGAAGAGTAACTTAGTAGGGAGCAGTGGAGGTTTAGGAGATGAGCAAGAACATTATGTACTGTATGAAAGAATTGTAAGAAGTTCTGTATCATCTGAAGTAGAGTGTGTAAGAGAGAGGATGTTAAATAATGTGTCTAGAGAGATGTCTGGAGACCAGATGAAGATAAGCCTTGTAAGTCAGTCTATAAAGTACAGAATTACCCTGAGGACAATGGTAAACTACTAAAAGGTCTTTAACAGAGGAACCAGTTTTGTGGTTTTGTCTATTTTTAAGACCCTGTAAGGGCAGTAAGGAAAATATATCCTAGATAAATATGAAAAAGCAGGAAGATCACTTAGCAGGTGCTTGGGATAAAAAAGGAAGACATGATAATTGCTTGAAATGAGCTGATGGCAAAGAAGATGGAACAAATCAAGTTTGAGAAATATTAAGGATATAAAATTGATCTACTTGAAAACTCAGAGTGCAAGGTGAAGAAAATTTATTTTTGTCACTGGATATGGTTGGAAGTTAGAACGAGACCAGATATGGAGTTTTTCAATGTAAATTGAGTGAATGGTGGCTCTATCTGCTGGTATTTGGAAAAATTTGGAACTTTTTTAGCAGTAGGAGTAAAACAATAGAATTGGCATTTTAGAAGCATCAATAATATTAGAATATGCAATTAAATTGAATTAGAAGAATATGGAGGAAATGAGCATATATTAAAGTGATAATAGCATGAATTATGGTACATGAAGGGACTAAAAAGGGCAGTTCTGATTCAGTAGATGTTACAAAATAAAGATGAAATGATATAATGAATTCAGCCCTTCAGGAATTTATTTTTTTTAAATTACGAGTTGGTCACTGCATCTGTACAGAGCAATGAACAAGACACAATCTGTAACCTAATGGAGTTTAAGGTCTAGTGGAGAAGAAAGCAATTAAATATATATGTGCATATGTTTACAATGGCATTGTGTCTTATGAAAGAAAGATTAATGATCATTTTCATGAGAACTGGGAACAAAAGAACTTAAATATTTTGGAGAGGTGAAGAAGGCAATTAAGGAAGTAAAAGAATGAGATTTGTGGAATGAGATATAGACTCAAAGTTGTCTTAAGTCATTTCAAATATAAAAGGAGATACTAACAGTGGGAAAAGACACAGGGAAATTAAAAGGGAAAAATCATTAAAAATCATTTTTAAAGGAAAAAAATGATTGGTTTAGTTTTGTTCTGTGCGAGGTGATGTTAATGAATCAATGTAGAAATATTAATTAGACAATTGAATATGTAAGAGTAGAACTTAATAATGAATAAAATGCAATTATTTTCCAAATAAAGGATATTGTACAAAACCAGAACATACAAACTCTCAGAAAAAATTTGAAACTTTAAATATAAAGCAATAGAAGTTACTTAAAACTAATTTAACAGTAAAATACATATATTGTAGTAGAAAAGCACATTTCTCATGAATATTTAAGAAGTATTGTCTGTTTGCTTTATGTCTTCAAACATCTTATTCTCCCTTCCACTCTTTTTGGGACATGTTTACCCTCCGAAATATTAGGAATATTGTGGTAAACAAATGCATAAGGAATACTAAAAGTAAAGGCTCATTTTTATAAGGCTTAAACTTTAAATCAGGAAATTAGATACAACTCGTGAAGTTTAAAATATTTAGAAAGAAGAGTTAGAAGGTAAAGTAAAAGATATCAACTTCTGGCCAAGACACAGTAACTGACCAGATCTACCTTCCTGCCTAAAGAAACGTTTAAAAGCTGTGCAAATATACGTGAAAATGGTTTTCAGATATTGGAAATCAAACAATTTGGAACAGTGAATCTGAAAAGAGAGGAAAGTGGAATTCTCATACCTTGCTAAGGGAACTGTAAAGTAATACAGTCACTTTGGAAAACATTTTAGCAATTCCTTGCATAGTAAAATATATACTTTCCAAATGACTTATGCATTGCAATCATAAGTATTCATTCATGATAAATAAAAACAAACACCCATATTGGATATGTAGAAAATTATTCATAACATGCTTATGCATAAGAGCCCAAAACTGAAAACAACCCAAATGCCCATCAACAGGTGAATGAATAAACAAATTGTGTTATGTCCACACAATTGAATATTACTCAGCAATAAAATTATGCCTTCAAAATTATAGATGGATCTCACAATAATTATCTGGGTAAATAAGCCAAGAAAAAGATTCATATTTTGTGGTTTTATTTATT
The DNA here is from genome assembly GCA_004363605.1 of Indri indri. Classification (NCBI taxonomy): domain Eukaryota; kingdom Metazoa; phylum Chordata; class Mammalia; order Primates; family Indriidae; genus Indri; species Indri indri. The sequence goes on along the minus strand of RJWJ010036420.1, from coordinate 8,354 downwards.
AAAGATTATTTCAAATGCAGACAATACATAGTGACAGAAAGCAGATCAGTGGTTGCCTGGGGCTTGGAAAAGGTGTAGGCAGGTAGAAAAAGGAGGGAGGACTTATCCATGGGCAAGAGGAAATGCTTGGGGGTGATAGATATTCTCATTACCCCGATTACCACAATGATTTCACAGAAGTGTATGTATGCAAAATTTTATTAAATTCTACACTTTAAATACAACATTTTATTAGTATGTACTACATCTCTTGCCTTTATCATTCCTTCTAAGAATTCAAGGCTTACCATGATATACCCCAATTTAATAGTCTCTTTCCTCGATCCATAGATGCCTACCTAGCCTCATTAAGTATTGCTATGAAACATGAGCAGAATACTAATGTAGAAAGACAAAAACATTGGGTTACCTGTGAACCACTCCCTAGTAGAGGCAAGCATGACTCATATTCCTTGTTCATTTTGGCTATGGCCCTGTTAGTTCTTGAGATTAGTTAGGATCGGTAGGGTATGTAAGATAATTTTCAAATTGTACTATCTTATTTGATCAATTATTATAATAATTTGCTTAATATTTATATTGTTCATCTGTAAGCGCCACAAAGACACTGATAGTGACTTCTTTGTTTGCCACTGGGTTTACAGTTTTGTATACATATGATGGACTGACATAAATCTATAGTCAGAGAGAGAAAAAAACATTAAACAAAGGGGTAAATTCTAGGAATTTTGACAAATGTATCTCTGTGATGAGCTACTGATATTTTGACAACATAATTTTTTTATGCAGGTAAGAAATGCAGTAGTTTTATCATTTCTGGTTACCTCCCATTAAATACCAATGTTGTCATCCACTTATAATTAAAATAAGTAAGTTTTCCTTTATGTTTCTGAGTGCCAATAGATCCCCTTTTGAGACCCACAGGGAAGTGAGAGAGTACAGCCTAACCCACCTGAGAAAAAATCTCTGTACAATACACTTTTCAAGCCTCTTTAATAAATTTGAAACATGTTTCCATCCAAGCATTTGTTCAATAACTAGAATTAAAGGTTTACTAAGGAAGCATTAAGATATTGCTTAATCCCTTGAGATGTTCAGTACAGTAGTAAATTCCCCATTGGAGCTGAGCCTGCCAGAAGTTGTGCTTTGATCCTAGAGGCAACCTTTGTCCTTGTAGCTTTGTTTTTTCTGATTCCGTGTTGCCTCACAAGTTAGCAAAAATTTCCAGAAAAACATCTTCAGTTCTTTAATAGACATGAATGAGCATTATATTGATGTGCCCCAGGTTTTCACAACCTGAGACTAGATTAGCTGATTCTTATGTAGTCTCAACTAGTATTGCAATAAGCGAAGCATAAATATTTGAAGTATATTCTTCCTTTTGAAGAGCAAGATTGTAATGATACCATTGTTACTCAGTGAAGAAAAGATTGGATATAATATCCTCCAAGAAAACCCAATAATGAATATTCCCACCCCTTTGCTGATACCTGAGCCTTATACTGTAATTGTCATTTACTGCCTGCAACTTCTTGGTAAACTATTAGTTTGTAGATTGGAACTGTGGGAATAGGAGCAGAAATTCCAACTAGGAAATGCAATAGAAGAATGAATGAAAAATCCAACTTTCAGTGAAGAATTTGGCTCATACTTAAAAAATGTCTGATATTCCCAGCTAGTGCATTATATAATGAACATGGAGTATCTGAGATAGAATCAATCCTTCATAGCTATAAAGAGGAAAAATAGCAGCATTTAATATATTATAGATTGTTTTCAATGATTTATAATGTTTGTTTGGCTAAAAGTACCTATGGCATCTGAAATGAAATATGCAAATTTATTTGTGACATTACAAATTAATTATTATTCTGTAAATAAATATAAACATGTAAATACAGAGTAATCAAGGGAATAATTTTATGCTCTCTTTATTCAGAACCGTGTCTTACTATGTAGCTACATACTTTAAATAGCAGCTTTTAAAATAAAAGTACATGTATTCATTATTCTGAATATAAAAATGATTCTTCCCAATAAAAAATACAGTCAAATATAAAGTAAGACTATACTGTATCCTTCAAAATTATAATATTGTGATGAACATCTTGAAATTTTGATGCTCTCTTTACTATTTTCTTTAACCAGGTTTGTAATTTTCCTCCTTATTATAGCAGACAGATGCAGCTGTTGAAAGAAGACTTGGAGAACACATTGTGGCTTATCCAGCAGAAGTGTGCTAAGTGTTCCTTGGACTCTATTAGCGATTTCTGTATTCAGCATATAACTTTAGGGAGTATCATATTCTGCCTTTGAGCAGAATCACAATTTTTTGAAGTATGCTCATTTTATAAAACTGAACAGCTGTTCCATCCAGGGGAATTGGGGATAAATGTGCACATGTTATCATTGGAAGTGGTTGATATAGTTTTAGATATTCATTTTTTTCTGAGGAGATGTAAACTTTAATTTTTAAGTCACGAATCTACCCATCAAGCAATTTTATTGATGATCTATTTTGAATGTATTCAATATGAACATTTATGTCAAAACTGGCAAATAAATTTAAATATACTTACAGGTCAAAATGAACATTAAAAAAGGAGAAGGTATCTTAAGTTCTTTATGTATTATGACTATGACTTCCTGGTCTCTTGAAATATAACAGAAAAAGGTAGCTGCTCCTTTAGGTGACAAGCACTAAAATTCAATTATATACTCTTGAGCGTGTTATTAATAAAACCTGGACCAAAATTATTTATATAGTTTTACTGTTACTAGCCTATAGATTTGATCTGCAATTTGAAATTATATAAATTTGGATTGGAATATGAAATGTTTTCCCCCTGAACAAAAGAAATAATAACCTGTGGTCAATATGTTGTAATATTTATATATTATTTATTTAAAATAATTAAATTGGTATTACTGGAGATTGGTTGCTAACTTATTTTGTCTCAAAAGTCACAACTCCTGAATAACAACTGTGGACAGTAATGACCATGACAGCCGTAGTTATTTTACTATTTCATTATGATATAATGGCATTCACAGAGTTTTGCTTTATATTTTATTTGGAATTTTTGGGAATAAACACAGAGCCATGTGAAAGATAACCGAATATTCCGTTAGAAGTTCTCTAAAAAAATTAATAATATGGCTTGAGGAACAGAAAACATACCAAAGAAGTATGCAAGAGAAAGATAATGTGAGTGTACATTATTAGTAAGATAATTCATGATTTTGGATAAAATATAGTCTTCTGTTCCAGAAGTAGTGCATTTGTGGGTCAGGTTGGAAGCTGGCTAACAGATACTTTGTTTACTTGTTTATTTTATTTCTCACAACTCCATTGTGCTCTTCAGTTGCTCTAGGTCCCCACAGTTTCCTTTTGTTACTCCAATAACTCCAATACTGTAGTCAACTTTCATTGCCTTTTCTTGCGCTTAAATTGTTTTTGCTTAAAGAAACAAATATTTTTGTAAACTCTATGAGATAATATAATACAATGATATCAAACACATATAGCAGTTGTCATGCCTTATACATATATTTAATTTTTACATATTAAATTATAATACATTTTGTCTAATTTCATTAGTTTTTCTATAATGTATTAGTACTTTTTTCTAGAATTTAAGCTCTATGAATTGTATTTTTATGCAATTCATTCTGTTGTATTCAGTGCTTTATGTCTAGTTTCTAGAATATTACTTGCTACATACTAGGAAATCAGTATGTAGTTATTAAATAAATGAATAAATGAATGATTTTTTTTGGAAGCATCATTCCTGAAGCCTTCTGGAATTTTCATTATCCTGAAATCCACTTAATGTCCCTCATATATTTAGCACTCTGTTTTCAGAACCCCATGTTGTATTCTTTTTGGTGTAGTCATCTTTCTTTCATTTCAGTATGATTCCTTATGTAGCTTCCTGATGAAGACTGCAAAGAGGCAACATTTCAGATCTTATTCATTAGAGTAGGCTAGATTGCTGTGTAATAACAAATGCCTAATAACAAGTCATACAGTATGACAATAAAAGTTAATTGTTTTAATTAATAAAACATTAGATGGCCATAAGCTAAGGCAGGAGGGAGTTAGAGAGACATCAGTGCTCTGTTCCAGACATTAAGGGATTTAAGTTGCCCCTTTCTATGGCACAGCTACCTTCAACATGTCACCTCCAAAGACACTGCAGAAGGGGATGACAGGAGGTTTGCCTGATCACACAAGAAAATTTATATTTTTCTTCTAAAAAATAGGGCCTTTATACCTAAGCATGGAAGTGACATGCACATAATTGTCAGCGCATTCCACTGGTCAGAAATCAATCACCTGGCCTTACTCAACTACAAGGAGGAATGGAAAATAGAGCTTTCCTAAATGCCTAGAGGAAAATGAATATGTTTGCTGAACACATAGAATTATCTCTGCAACATCTTAGATATCTGACAATATCTTTATTCTTCTCACACTCTATGAATAATTTGGGAGTACAATTTTAATTTAGAAATAATTTTCCTCAGAATTTTGAAGATTACTCCATTCTTCTCGTAAGAGGCACAGTACCACTTTTATGTTTATCCTTTGTGGCCTTTAGATGGTGCTCCAAAATTTCCTGATGATGTGCCTAGTGTGGGCCAGTTTTAGTTCATTGTGCTAGGAGCTTTGTGGGATCCTTGCATTCCGGGAAAATACCCTTTATTTCTCGAAGGTATTCTCTTTTGTTTTTCTTTTTTTCTTTTTTAAATTTTTGGCCCTGGCTGTGAAGAATTGATATATAATACTCCTTGGTCTATGAAACAGTCTTAACACTGGCCCATGGGAAGATGCTCTCTTGTTTTTATTTTATTATGTTTTCTTTCATCCTTCATAACTCCACTGACACCCATCCTAAGATATTTAATATGTTTTTTAAATGTATGCATGTACTTTGTTTTGTTAGGTCTAGAGTTAGGGATAGGGTTACAGTGCACATTTAATAATGAATATTAGGAATAAATCAAATTATATTATTATTTCATAACTCATTCGATAAAAAAGTTAAATTAAAGATGAGTTGACTTTTTTTGTTTGTTTCAGGATATTATGAGGGTACAAACACTTAGGTTACACATAATGCCTTTGCCTTGCCCAAGCCAGAGCTACAAGCGTGCCCTTCCCCCATACAGTATGCTCCACCTCCATTAGTTGTGAATTTACTCACCTACTCCTGCCACCTGACTGGCATCCAGTGAATATTACTACCATGTGAGCACCTTAGTGTTGATCAGTTAGTATCAATTTGATGTCGAGTACATGTGGTGCATGTTTTTCCATTCTTGCGATACCTTACTTCAAAGGTTGGGCTCAAGCTCTATCAAGAATAATATAAGAGGTGCTAGACCACCATTGTTTTTTGTAGTTGAGTAGTATTCCATGGTATACATATACCACATTTTATTAATCCACTCATATATTGATGGGCACTTCAGTAGTTTCCATATCTTTGCAATTGTGAATTATGCTGCTATAAACATTCGAGTACAGATGTCTTTATTGTAGAATGCCTTTTTTCCTTTGCCTATCAGTGGGATTGCTGGATCAAATGGTATTTCTATTTTTAGCTCTTTTGGGGTATCTCCAAATTACTTTCCACAAGGGTTGTACTAATTTGCAGTCCCACCAGCAGTGTAAGAGTGTTCCAATCTCTCTGCATCCAAGCCAGCATTTGTCCTTTTGGGACTTTTTGATGAAGGCCATTCTCATTGGAGTTAGTTGATATCTCATTGTGGTTTTGATTTGCATTTCCCTAATGATTAGAGATGAGGTGAACTTTAAGATCTGTCCTTATTGTTTGGTGATTACCTGGCATCCAACTGCTATCTATTCTTCAGTGTGCATTCACCATTCCCTGTGATTGATACTCAGGTTCACTCCACCTACACAATAACAAAAACAATGCATCATTGAATATTCTTATACAGACCAAATTATAGATCTATGCAAGATTTTCTCTCAGTTCTTCACTCAGAAGGGGTTTACTGGGTCATAGGGAACATATATACTTGAGTAAACTAATGAAAGTAATTGAAGAGAAAACATTAATTTTCATGTAGTTATATCCAAATAATTTGGGTTCTATATTTGTGCTTTTAGTAAATTTTACCTAAAAAAAGTTCTTCTACTTTTTTTACTATTCAGTTTATAATTTACCCTTAAATATTTTGAACTTTCATTCATTTGGAGCTTACTTTTATACCTGGTATAAAATTAGGATCGAATTTTATATTTCTCCTTAGGAACTAGTTATATGTGTAACATCTTCTAAACATTTTTGTCTAATCACTAATTTGTAATACTACTTTATCATAATGTCTGATCCTTGCTCAAATTTTCTTCCCACTTGTTCAGTTAGTTATCCACTCAATTTTATTGATCTCTTTGTTCTTGTCCCAGTATTAGCCTTTTTAAAATTTTTAATTACTCTGGCTTTGTTATGTACTCCTTCGTTTACAAGGTGAGCCTCACAAGACTTTATCTCAACTTTATTCTTCTTTTTAAAAACTGACTTAGATATTTAGGAAACTTTATTCTTACAAGTAATTTTAAAATGAGTACATCAAGTTCCTCAAACATTTTCTCAAATTTTTATTGAAGTTGCACTGAATTTATTAATTTGTGGATAATTGATATTTTCAGAATGTTAATACTCATCTTGTCCTTGAACAAATTATCTATTTCCATGTTTTTTTTTTTATGTCCTTTAACAAACTTGCATTTTATTCTCACTAAAAGTTTTATGTTTTCTAGTGGCATTCCAAGGGCAAGGGCAATATAAGTGGTATGCTAAGGGTGAAGGCAATGATAGAGTATATTTTGTAGACAATTTAAAAGTAGTAGTAAGACAAAAGTAATATGGTCTGCATTTTATTATCACTATGAACTGGCAATTTTGCACAATGACAATGATATGTAATTAAAATTATTAATTCTTCATTTTTTTCGGTTTTATACTGTAACATTTTCTCAGTTTTTTATAATATAACTTGAATGATTATCTAGAGGTAGTTCATAAAAAGAAAATGTTCACTGTCTGCATTTTTCATTGCCCAGTTCTTTAATTTCATTCTGTTTCTTTCCTATCTACCATCAGGTTTTGTCTTATTTAAAATATTGTTTTTATCCTGTAGTATTGAATAGGCTCTCCATCCTTTTATTTATAATACTTATTAGAGTTAATTCTGTTTTCAGTAATCACCAACATATATTTAAATGTTTCTGTTTCTTTCTCTACAACTTAAAATGTCTCCTTACCTCTTCCTTTTTATTTAACTTACATTGATGTTTTTATAACTCAATGTATTTTGATCTTCTCAATTTGTTTTATTCTCATAGCTTTTTGCTCATATTTTAAAAGCACCATGCGTTTTTGCATTATAGTGAGGATGAGAAACAAAAGATTCCAAAATTTCCTTTTTATTCCTATTATATATATTTCTGAGATATGTTGACTCTTGAGTCTTCAAGATAATGTGTCATTGCATGTTATTTGTGTTGAGATAGCTTAATCTTTTTATTATTAATGTTACCTTTTTGTACTTCTTATGAAGTGAGCTCTATCTGTATCTAGTTGTCGATAAACAAATAAAAGAGAATGGATTGTCTTTGGCCTTCTTTGGAATGCATGCTAGGTGAATTCCCTTTTCAGGTATATTGCTGACAAAAAATAGTATACGAAGCTATTAATTCATTTTCTAGTGTCTGAAAAGCATCCATGCCTCCATGCCTCCATTCTGTGAGTCCTTACTGGACTCATGTAGGATCATCTTCTGCCTCATTATCTTAATATCTGATACTCTGAACCAATGGAGTGCATAAGCATACTACAGTGCCCACCATGAACTATGTGCTAGAGTCCATTCTGTCTCTGTATGAACCAAGAACCTTGTTTACTAAATTAAATCAGAGAATGTAATAAATTATTAATAACTCTAAATTCTCTGCCACTCCTAGCAATCCCTTCTCTAATGCAACAATGTGACCTCTAGCTGCCTCAAACTGCCATATTTGTACTGCCCTTTATAATAGATGGTTACCCAATGTAGCTTGTATAATCATTACAACATTTGCTTACCTTTTTTCCAGTTGCATTTCTTCCATCTTCCAACTTGTATGATAATCTTACTTTAAGTGAGATTATGAGTTTTTATCTGCTATTGTATTCTCATGGATATTTTAATGGAGATTTTGGTGAGCCTGCATTGAATGTCTATTGCTAGAAATCATGTCATATAAATATTTTGTTAGTATTTTTAAGAACAACTTTTATAAATGTCACTGCCATCTGTTTGTGATAACTTGGACTAAC
>RJWJ010036419.1:0-16085 GCA_004363605.1 Indri indri | reverse complement strand
TTAATGCTTCTATTTTTGAGTACTTGCCACATGCTGCCAGGCCTTGTGCCAGGAAACTTACCAACATTGCTGCATTTCACCCTCTCAATAGACTACTCAGATATGTATTTTCCCCATTTCTCAGGTGTAGTAATGAAGACTCAGAGAATTTTGGCGATTCACCCGTATAATCAGGAATGATTATAATGCCTGCCTGCTGGTTCGGTATTTATTCAGAATAGTTCTGAATGTTTCAAGTAAAAGAAAGTCATGATTTTAAATCTCACTGGGCTGATAAAATAGGCATTTACACTGAGGGTTTATATTACTATTTTCAGGGCACTCGAACTTCATATGCATAAAGTGTTATTTTCTGACATTATGTAGCTTGATTTATTTTTATGGTAAGTCCATCGTAGAGTTTGATGCATATTTAAATAAGAAAAAGGAAATTAAATCTTAAAAGATCATTTATATGAGATTAAAGAGGCTATCTTAAATACACATGTGGATAAGGGAAATGCTAACTAAACGGCATCTCCTATCTGTGTCAGATTTTCTTCCTGCTCTTCTCTGTCTGAAGTTTTTCAATGACCATTTTTCCACTGAGAGAAAAGGGATTTGGCTCACTCTTTTTAGTGGGCCCAGAAATATTACTGCCGATAGTAGGCTAGGTACAAAACAGTTAATTTATTTAAAGATGTGCAAGAAAGGTCTTGATGTTTAAGAGCTTTAGAGGTGCCCGATGGAGAGGGCTACATTTCAAAGATCACTTTTTTTCTTTTTTGTACATCTCAGTCTTTCAAAGAAAAGAACACAGAGAAAATTATACTATTTATAGGCTGTCTACTCATCCTGCTCTGCCCCTTTTTGGGCTACTCCAGGCCCTGCCTGGCTGCTCTGAGGACTCATGGGATCCTAACACACTTATAACCCATTAGCTATGGTCCAGAGCAGACTGGTTGGGAAGCTCCGGCTCTGTTTGATAAAGTGGATTCATTTTCCAGAGAGCACATCAGAGATGTCTAAATGATAGCTCGACCCTTTTCAGGGTTCAGATTTGCAGAGTCTTCACTCAGATTTACCCAGATTATTCCTCTTGCGCCCCCTTTTCCTCTCCTCTCCTACTAGTGCACTTTCTGGCCTAAGACTGGAAACCCATGTTTACAGCAAAAGCTCTCAGTGATCCTCTGCTGAGAAGCCTGTGGACTCTATCTGAGATGAGAAAGGAAAATCTCAAGTTTTCACGAGTTTTTGTTAAGATTACTACTGCCTAACTCTCATTGGACCCTTTGTCTCCATTTTAATAAACAGCAAAACTTATTTTATGATCTCAGTATTTTAGCCACGATCCTATATGGAATATGCAAGAGAAGGAGCTAATAATAGTAAGAAAAACTTTATTTCGAATCTTTTTTTAATATTTGGTATGCAGTAAGGGGTTAGGAACTCAGGGTAATACAATTAAAGCAGAAAAGTTAGAATAATAAAAGTATAAATAATATTTTTATTTTTTATTTTTTTGTATTTGCCATTTAGTAACCAGTTATTTTCAGTGACCAAAATAATTTTTTTCTGTGAATGTTAAGGGTATACATTTACTATGGGAAAACTATAGTAAGTTATAAAGGGTAAAATTCTTTATTCATTATTTCATATCAATTATTATTTTAAGTGTGATAATATGGTATTTCGATTGGTATAAAACAATCTCTGAAATATTGAACACCTTAAAGATGTATGTTTATGGTTCCTCTGTCTATCCTCTTTTCTGACTTCTATTATTCTTGCCCTTTAAATCTTGATGTTTTGTTAAGTTGGTTTCAACCAGAAATTTTTCTACCTCCCCTCATAAGAAGTAGGAGCGAGCGTGCGTGTGTCTGTGTGTGGTCGGGGAAGCTTTCTACGTTTCCGTAAATATTAAACAGAGACACTCTGATGTAAGGTAGACTCCCTTTTCCTTAGATGTTGATTTTCCTACATATCGACTGGGTAATTCTGAGTGCTCAAGTGTTTCTGCTAGACGTGGAGAAAAGACCCAACAATTAAGAAATACAGATGTTAATCCAAGTGCCAGAGGTACTAAACATATGAAAATAAGAGGGGACCATCCAAGACTGTTTTCTGATGGTAAGGGCAAATTTGGAAGCATAATCTGACTCTCTCCTTAAAAGGCCTGTATTTATAATAATAAAAAAAGGCTAAGATGTTTTAAAGAACTATAGCAATTATCTACTTTTGGATAAATAAGCAATGTGTGAGGCCTGGCTCTGATGCTATGGTAGACAAGATATAAAACAAAACAAAACTCCAGAGGCACTTGAGCCAGATTACTCTGTATTTTATTTATTCAGTCATTCATTCAAATCCTGTCTATTGGTACTTATGTGCCTAACTCTGGGGTACACTTTAAAGTTGGGATGACCAACATGATGGCCACTAGCCACATGTGACAATTTAAATTTCAATTAATTAAAGATAAAGAAAATTTAAAATTCAGTTACATAGTTAGACTAGTTACCTTTCAAGTGTTAAATAGTCACTGAGGCTAGTGGCTATCATGTTAGACAGTACAGACAGAGAAAATTTCCATCACTGCAGAAAGTTCTATTGGGCCACACTGTTCTGAAACTTTAATGGTGAGTAAGAAAACCATGGTCCTTGCCCTAAATTGTAGTGGTGGAAGAAGACGCTTTTTCCCCCAAAGACACGACACAAATACCGTGTTCTGTACTCTAATAAAAAGGAAACACGTAAGTGTTGGAGAAAGAGAACAATGTGGGGGAGGGGGAAAGCCTTCTCAGGCCATATTTAAGGTAGGCCATAAAGGAGGAGGAGCTGGCTATGCAAAGGGCATTGTCCCATGAAGCCATGGCTATGGAAAACCATGCCCTGCTTTCTGGTTACTGCCCTTTGCCATTTCTCTCTATCTTTTCCTTGGTGAACTAGATCTCATTCACGGTGAGGCTCCAGCTGTGACGATTCATCTGAAATCTGAATTCTGAGCTTCGGGCTTCAGGTCTAAGGAATATCATCACTTTTGAACTGTGTCCACTTGACTCCAAAGTCCATCCTCTTCTTTAGCACGCGCAGGGCCAGTAAGGGACTATGTAATCTCTCTGTATGCCCATGAGCGACCTGAACGTATTTGCACTTCAGAGACTTTTGTTGAATAAGACAGCAACTGCCTTAGATACTCTTTCATCAGCTCAGATGTGACATGCCAAAATGAAGGCCTTCTGCCTCGTTGCAAATCATCACAGCTGCTCACATTCCTCATTTCCAGGGCACCACCATTCTCTCAGAGTCAAAGAGTTAAAACATTGAAAGTCTTGCTTGTCTTTCCCTCATCCTCCCTACCTACTCAGCCGTTGAGTCTGTTGGTCCTTTCTACTCTCTCTGCCACCACTCCATTCATTTCTGATCACCTGATGCCACCTAATGTCTTAGTTTCCAGACTTTTTTCCATTTCTGCATTTAACATTCCTGCACACAAACTTGAATGTCTTCCCATCATCCCCTCTGTTCAACTTGGCATTCAAGGCTTCCCCACACCTCTTCACTTTTCTCGTGCTGACCATACCCGCTCCCTGCCTGTCCATCTAGTCGTCTGATGGTCTCCTCATCTCACTTTCTCTTAATAGACACTGTGGTCAATCCCGATTTATTTTTACTAACAATATCCCCTGCACAGAGAAGCCATTTATTCATATAATCAATATTTATTAAATGCCTGCTGTGTGTAGGTGTTATCCTAGAAGCTGGGTACATACAGTGAACCAGACGGATGCAATTTCTGCTTTTAAGAACTTTATCCATTTCTTTCCCTCACTAGTTTTAGTCATATTCAGACTATAAAGTCTGTTTACCTATGAGAGGCTTTCACTACCTTTGCTCCCCAGCTCACAGTGAACAACATTCCTTGAATTTCCTCAACATTTACTGTTCTTATCTCATATTTTGACAATTGGTTCATTGAGTCAACAAACTGTTTATAAAGTGCTCAGTACATGCCAGAGACTTTGCCATCTTCTGTGATGAACATAGACTTGTAAAATATATAATTTTTAACTTTGAACCACTTGCAATATTCAGATAACTGACCATAGCACCAAGTGGTGACTGTACATGTATACATAGTACGTTTACATATACATATACACAGCATATGTGTACATAGTCAATGAGAAGTGTTTGTGCGCTGTGACTGCCCTCTGTGTGGTGAGTATTTTAGTACTGACTATGACACACAGCAGGCACAGAGCTGGGGTTTGAATTGTGTCCATCTGACTGTAAAGTCCAACCTCATCTTTAACACATTAGGGGGCAGCCAACAATTGTACGATGTCTCTGCATTCCCCCGACTACCTAAAACACATTGACACTTGAGAAATATTTGTTGGATAAAAGAATTCAATCTTGTTCCTTGGTCTATACATCAAGTTCTCTCTCTCTCTCTCTCTCTCTCTCTCTCTCACTCGGAGTTGCTGAGGCAACTGGTCCCTGGAAAGTCTCCGTAAGGTGCTGTGGCTAGTGGGTGGAGATTTGTTAGGACAGGCACTTCTTACTGCTCAATAAAGGAACATGGTAAAGAGACAGAAAACACTACATTCAGTTCCTATTGTAGACCATCTGAGTAAGTGAGTTCTTCCTACGAAATGATAATAAATTTAGAGATCTTTCTGGGCTGAGGCCTGCTTGAAAGAATAGAGTCAAGAGGTGAAGTTCAAACAATTTGAGAGTTAAAAAAAGCTTTTTTTGGTTGCTTAGAATATGAAATTCACAAAGACGCTTTTGTTTGATAAAACAAACGTATATAGAGGACCAACCAAACTCTCTCTCTCACACACACACACGCGTGTGCGCGTGCGCGCACACACACACACACACACTACACTAGGCACTATGAGGGCAGTCAGAGCAAAAAGAAAAAAAATAACAAAATATCCATCAGCATTATGGAAGAGATAGCTACAAACAAAAATGCTTCTAATAATGTAAGGTATGATGTAATTGAGCTCTAACGGAAGTACAAAGGTGATGCAAGAGTACTGTAGAGTGAGAAATTAATTTCAGCTGAGGAAAGCTTGGATAACTTAATGGACAAGATAGAATTTTAAGTGAGCACTAAATACAGCTAACTAGTGAAGGCAAACATTACATGAAAATGCATGTCAGGTAGAGGAAACAGCCAGGACAAAAGCCGGAACAATAGGGTTCAGGAAGGAAACAAAGTGCCTTGCAAAATGCACCTGCAAAGGTGAAGAGAGGCTCCGCTGAGCAAGGCAGTGGATCCCAGAGCCGGGACGGGATCATGGTCTTTGTGGAGGCAGTGAGGTAGCTCCCTTCCCACACTTTGAAATTTGAGGGCCAAAATTCAAAATTGTCTAAGATACGATAACACTGATGGATGATGAAGACAGAGTGTCCCTTGCATTTAAGGGATAGAAAAAGTTTGAAACCTTCATAGTAGCAAGGTTACAGTATGGAGGGCCAAACTCCCGCGATGGCGAGGTATTCAGTGTGCTCCTGGCAGGCTTTCTCGTTATTGTTGTTGGTTATTAAAATACAACAAATATTTTCCAAAGTAATTTATTAGTTCCTCTCAATTTAAACTTTTCCATTATTTTCTGCATTTCCTCCTAGAACTCCTAAAAATGTGAAAGATGAGCTTTATCGTATTAGCTCATTTTTAAATTGTGTTTTACATTTTCTAAATGATTTACAACCACCAATACTTTGTGATGAATATGTAGTCATTTGTAACCACTATTTATTTTCAGCAACACATGACAAAATCAGAGTGCAGAGTTATTTTTGCATTGGACCAAAAGGTTCCTACACATAAAACCTCTTTTAGGAAAGCGACAAGATGCCAGAACAAAAACCAAGTCCTACCTCAGATGAGAAGTTAGAGAGATAACATAATGCTTGGATACCCCTTCTGCTAACCAGATATTTGACCAGGACCAGGTACAAATGACAAGAATTGGTCTCACTGCTCTCTAAGATCTCATCTTTCTCTAAAATGGGTTACTAGCATATATAAAGACAATCAAGGTTTGGAATTCAAATTTTACTTCATAAAAATCATGTCACATATTTTCTTCATGGAATGATTGAAAGATGCTTGCAAAAAATAATAGCACCATTACCTCATGTTTCAAGGTAGAGAAATATTCAGGGTATATTGTAAAGGATTTAAGTCAATATAAACTTGACTTAAACCCCTTACGATAAGGTAAGGAAGGCTGTTGAGTCAGTAAAACCCGAGTTTGTGTCTCTAATCCACCACTTACTAGCTCTGCAACTTGGGGCCAGGTACATGACTTCTCTAGATCTCAGATTCTTCATCTATAAAATGGGGATGATAATAATAAGACTGAAGAATTATTAAACTAATTGAAATAAAATATGCAAAGGTTTAGCAGTGTTTTCACTTGTAATAACAATTCTACTATTACCCACTATTCTAATAGTTACCTGAAAATGCTATAACAATGAATTAGGCATGGTCCCAGCCCTTCAGAAAAATAGCTTGCAAAGGGAGAGGAGGCATATTAACAACACCGTAATTATACAGAAAAGAAAAGTGCTATTGTCATGAAAGCAGCACAGATAAAAGACTGGGAATTCAAAAGTGGCATCTGCATGTTTTATTTAGTGTTTGTTCCATTGACCTTCAGCCAATGGTCTAATGGCCTACTTTCTGACAGCTTTGTATTGCTTCTTACTTCTTGTTCATAATATGCATATGAAAAGATACTCTGGCAGGTAGGGTGGCTCACACCTGTAATCCTAACACTCTGGGAGGCCAACGTGGGAGGATTGTTTGAGGTCAGGAGTTTGAGACCAGCCTGAGCAAGTGTGAGACCCTGTATCTACTAAAGATAGAAAAAATTAGCTGGGCATGGTGGTATGCACCTGTAGTCCCAGCTACTTGGGAGGTTGAGGCAAGAGGATTGCTTGAGCCCAGGAGTTTGAGGTTGCTGTGAGCTAGGTTGATACTACGGTACTCTAACCTGGGCAACAGAGGAAGACTCTGTCTCAAAACAAAACAAAACAAAACCAAAAAAAAAAAAAAAAAAGAAAGAAAAGAAAAAAAAGATACTTCCCAGAGCATGCTTGCCAGTTAGGATGAGAAAGCAACTCTTCCTTTAACTTCTCTGGTAGTGTGGCTCTGCTTTATGCAGGCGGGTGGTGAGGGCAGTGGAATTTGGAAGAGATCAGGTTATGTCCTCCCCACTATTACAGGGCCCAAGCACTCCATCATGAAAATAGATAGTTCTTTGGAATAAGATTTTACACTGCTAAGAACCTCTCCTCCTCTTATAAAAATATCCTATTTCCTTGATTCTAAAATATAGAAGGCATATCATTGTTTTAATAACAATTTGTTTGTGTGGCAGAGGAGGGAGGAAGAGACTCAATATTTTAAAGTATACAGGACTTTTTAAAAAAAATTCTAATTTCAAAAATGCTAAGATGTCTGACATAAATATGCATCTAAGAATTGAAGTAAATGTGTTATAGCCATTAGGACGCACATGCACAGAGTAACTCTAAAGTTTGTTCATTCATACAGCCCTTCACTCAATAATTACTCGTTGGGTGTTTGGCCTTCAATCTTCAGGGCTGTGAATGAGGTGGCTTGAGACATGGTTCATGCGAACAGGAACTCTGAATTTAGACAGAGATGTGCAATGAAAATGTGGTGAGGTAAGTCACATACAAAAGGATGGGGCAATGCTGAAGATGTGGTAACTAGTTGGCTGGGCCACAGGTGTGGGGAGGACTTTGGGGACATTCAAAGAGGAAATGACTAATGAAAAATCACTGGAGTCTGTTTGCCATCTTCATCTGTTCCCTTACAAACAACAATGGCTGGCACCACAGCCCTGCTCTGGGAGCCAGGTGTGGTGTCCTCATTTCCACACTGTGGCTGGACCAGTGATCATTTCAATCAGTCTGACCTGCAAATCTTTGTCCTTGTGTCCATGCTTGGCTTCTCCTATTTCAGCTCTCAATGCTCAGACTCTCCTTTTCAGACACCATTTGGGAACCACAGTTCCCTGGTCTAATCTCGGATTTTCCCCTTGGTTAACTTTATGGCCTTTATTTTCTATCTCTACTCACCATATCTGTAGGTAAAAACCACACTTGTTTCCTGCCTTATGCTGAAGCAACCTAGCATCATTCTTCTCTCTTGTGATAGGACAGTGTAGAAGAGCTGGAACACTTCAGTTTGGAGGGTGGCAGGTGGAGAAGAGGGGAGGAAATGATTCTGTGCAAATAGGGTAACATTGTTCCTCTTCCTTGTTGGGAAGAGTTTCGGGATTTTATACTTCTTGATCTATAGCAATCGGGATGAATATACCTAATTTACAGGGTATAGTGACATCGAAATGAAGGAGAGTATGCAAATATACCCAGGAATTGATGGCACATAATAAATATTCAACAAATGTTTCTTTTCTTCCCATGTCCATTTGATAATCTGCTTCTATCAGAGACACTCTGCTGTCCCCAGCAGAAGCCACAGAAGATTCCTTCCACAAACGTGTTCAGATCTTGCCTCCAGAACATTACCTAGATAACAAGACAAACAGCAATTGAAAACTATTTGATGATTTCATGAGTGTCTGACTTAACCGTCACTCCTGCCTCTCCCAACATGTGCCTGAGCAAGGGTTCAATCATGAGGCTCATTTTGACAGTCTCATGCCATGTAGGGAGCTGTTACACTCTTCTTGCAGAGCAAATCTTTTAGAACTGAGAATTCCTCCTGAAAAGTAAGTGTGTGTGTGTGTGTGTGTGTGTGTGTGTGTGTGTGAATCTGTAGTTAGAGAACTGGGGTAAAGGGAAGCCAGCCAGGGAGACACATAAAGGATCATGCTGATAACTCTCAAAAGCTCTGTATGGTTCAGGTCAGAACTAAATAGTATTTATGGTGTTTGGTCATTAGCTAAAGTTTCAGAATATTTTCTCTGGGATTTTGGAAATTGCACATGTACTTGTCTTGAATAGAAATGGCCTCAATTCATTTTGAGTCAAAGAATAATTAAATCATAGATCTCCAGGGTTTGAGGAAGGGGCATTTAAATTCAATTAATATAACTATTGCTGATGTTCAATCCACTCTTGGGCATCCAAAACAATTGAATATCTTTTTATCATAGGAAACTCATTCCCTCTTGAAATAAAATATTTTCTCTACGACTCTGAGAAAATATTCCATTTCATATTGCATCTAATTCTGGTGACTTGATGTTTCCATGCATTTATCCTAGACTTCCTTTCTGTAGTCATGAGAACAGATCTTTATCATCTTATATAGAAACTATGTAATATATAAATTGTCAGATGGTTTATCAACATCTTTCAAGTGGCTCTTTGGGAACAGGGTAGGGAAACAGTGAAAACTCAAACTTAATTCACTCCATGTGCAGTAATAAATTAAGGATACTGACAAATAATAAAATTAGCCTCATTACTTCAGCTTAATTCTATATACAGAGAACAGATTCGCATGGGAGATGGAAACTTCATCTTTCATGGAAACATCACAAAAGACCCTGAATCAAAAGCAACTCTGATTTGTGACCCATTGAAATTAAGACTCCAAGATGAGTTTGCTTCTTTGGATTATAAATTCCATAAAACCAAATTTACAATTGCCTTGCCCAAATTTGTAAGTAGCTAATTGCAAGTGGATTGTAAAAGCTGGCTTCGTATTGACTGAATATGTCCATTTCGAATGTCTTTATCTCCAAATCTCTGTGATGGGTTAGGAGCCTTTCCTAAATAATTCCCTATGCAGAGGTATGCATTAAAAATAGCTTGTCAAATCGACTAAGAGGGAAACTTGATGTTGCCCAGTCCATCTTCCTACACAGACACATTTTGACACAGTGTATTTGAGTGCTAATAATGACATTAGAAGATGTTGGAAAGAGATCTAATTCAGCATGCAGAAGTGACTTTGCTGTCATCTCCTATTTTCTGCGCAATTGACAGCAGATACTTGGGGCTGAATTTTTATTTCAGGTCAAATTTCCAAGGCATGAGGCTGTCTGTTAGGAACAGATAAGACCAAAACCAATATGAGAGCACTTGTTGTAAGTGTCAGTGGTGCTGAGAATTTGAAAGGGATGCTTCAGTTTTCTGTTTAGGACATGACATAACAACATATGTTTTAGCAGCAAGAAAAGCCAACCAGCAGCTCCCTGTCATTTTTCTATGGTTCCTACTGGGAAGATTTCAGAAGAGAAGTCAGGTTTCTTCAGGAGAAGAGATGATTTTTTAAAAAAACACATAGCCTCTTTTGCCATTTTATTTTCCCCTGGCCAATATTTCCTAGAATATTCCAAACAAATGCAACTAGCCAATATTTTTTTGTGTCACAAAGACCAATAAGCTATAGTATATGACTTTCATAGCCAAAGAGCAAATAGAACTGCATAACTGTATCTAATGGAAAGAAAAGTTGGAAATCAATAAATGTGAGGGTTTATAACATAATTCAGATGTGTTGACCCACTGAATTAAATGAGAAAACTCAGGTGTGAGTTTAAAAGTTCCTTCGTGAATGTTCTGGGCTAGACTCTAGGTAATTGGTATTCTCCTGTCTGGCAAGCATGGTTCTACTCCCTTCAGCTTGGACATGCCAACTTGATATTCACCTAATTAAGCAATAGTTAGCATCACCATTTTATTGCTAAGCGCTATTGATGCGTGGCTAATCTTTTGTCACTTTAAGTATAATTTTAAACTACTTCTACAAGGGTCAAGGGTTTGTTTTATCAATGGAACAAAAGCTTCAACATTAAAGCTAAAATTTAGAACATGTTCACAATCCAAAACTTGACAAAGTTCTCTTTTTTTTCTGAACAGAACTCCTGATACTCAAAGACATCCTTTACTTCTCATACACACCTTGAACCAGAATACGAGTGTATGCTTCTCTTTTCCTTTTTGTGCCTGTTTTATTGTTATTAGTATTAGTATTTAAACATTTCCTGTGGCGTTTGAATTAAAATTTGTCATTTTATTTTTCTCTTCAAGAAGGAGTGATTTAAAACCCAACCATGCACATAAAGATATTATTTGATGTATTACCTTCAAACATTCGTCATCATAGACAGTTCTTTCTTTGAAATAGAACCCTTGGGGAACCCTAAATTCCAAACCTGAAACTACCTTACAACAGACCCGATTTGCAGTTTGTAACAAAAGTGAACCCTCCTGGACTCATTAATCTCTGGAGACCCATGTCTCATATCATTCTCATTTTCCAGCAGCCTGGCCTCTGGGATGAGCGGAGCGCTTTACTTCTTTTTGTATTTCCTGTGTGTGGCTGGATTTCGTTGCAATACTCTACATAAACAATGGATTTTACAACTTTATTGCCACAAGGTCTTTCTATGAATAGATCTCTTTCAGGAGTCTATGAAATTGTCATTGCTTTGGCCTATATTTATGCAACTTGCATACAGTAAATTATAAAACTATGGGCCTTTTTTCTTTTAAATGGGAAGCATTTTTCTACAACTGAGAGTTGCCTTTTAAAAATAGTCTCACTGGAAAGCTATGCACCGATTCCAGGAATTCTGCCATTGGTCAAACTTTTCAGGAATTTTCTTTGGCACCAGGGTGCAATTTTTAAGAAAATATTTCATTGTTGTTTAGATTATCAACTCATTAACTTATAGTCACTTACCATTGTTTGCCAATAACACTATTATCCTTTTCTATTTATTATCTGGTTATAAAAATTGACTGGAAGTGACTATTCATTCCTGAACAATAAAGCCTACCATCAAAGGAAGAAGAACAATACTCTTGTGCATAGTTAAAAGAATGGGTCCTGTACCTAGATACACTTCTGAAAAAGAAGATCCAAAGCTATTTTAATGTCTGAAATCATCACCAGAATAGGTAAATTACCCCTAATGTTCCTTTTTAGGTTTAAAATTGTGCAAATTATTTAGATAAGTTTTGTATATCCATTTAATAATATCACTTTATACACAATACGGTATTTTTCCCTTGTTGATCATTTTTATTTCAGACCTTCCAGGGAGCACTCAGAGCTACTAGGGCATTACACGTTACCTAGGCTTCTCAGTTCCATTGAAATGTTTTCCATGAACCAATTGCTCCCTAAGTAGGTCCAGATGAAGACACACACACACTTTAATGTGTTCTATTCATCGAGAAAGTCTTTAAGGACTTTTAAGCCAATTTCTGCATATTCACGTAGGTGACACCTGTGTCTTTGATTTGCCATAGTCTTTTCCCTGTTGCAGGAGGCCACCTCTATAAACTGGAAAAGAAAACAGCACTCCAGCAGAGGACATTTATCATTGGAGGATTCCTTTTGTTCTAGGATCTTGGTAGTGTAAGCATTTGCATGATGATTCTTTACTTTTAAGGCATTCTATGGGTTCTATGGGCCCTTTTACAAAGTGGTTACTTAAAGGCAGGACAAGCTACTCTTCATTTTTTATTTTTTTGGAAATAAGCTGAGATGGAACAGCCTTTATTATGTAAGGTAATGAGGTAATAGCTGTTCTAGCTAATGCATAAAGTATAACATGACCTTCTTCCATTCTTTTTCCTCCAGGGTCTGTTGAACGAGGAGGGGAAGATTAATTATTTATTCTCTTATGGCTGTTCCCCTCTAGCTACAAGGAGGAGCAAACAGCATATAGGTGATTTGTAGGCATTGCCAAGTCATTTTCTGACTAAAACTCTGAAAATCTCTGGCTGTCTTAAACACTGCTGAGCTATGGATTAAGTCAGGAGGGATTTCTGTGTATCTCAGATTCAATACTTATAGACACAGAATGGATGATCCTAGTGAGAGAAGTGTAGCCATGTAGAGAGAGGTCAAATATCCCTGGATGAATTCCTTCTGTGATGCACACCCTCACTGCAACTAAGAAATTCCTTTGTATTGAATAGAGAACCTGATACCCTTACCCAAAAATCAAATCTCTAAGAAAAACAGATTTAGTTCAAAAAACTCTATTGTCCGTAGAGACACTATGAAAGCATAAACCTTAAACATCTGATGCCATTTGTGATTTTTAACCAGCTAGAGTGGTTTCTTTCAAAAGTTAATATTTGTCTTGCCATAATATTTACCTTTCCATGGTAAGTGCTGCTATTTTCCCATGACTGCAATGAAGAATTGTGGTAAGATAAACTCACCTCTATAAGATAAATGTCAGATGTTTAATGAAAATCACTGGATGAGCATATCAAGTTTACTTTGAATTTGCTGAGGGTCTTGCCCTCTAGTAAAATTTAAGTCACACAATTTTACAAATATGAGTCTCTGTGTTCAAAACTGGGGATCACAAGAAATGAATTCTGAGAGGGCACATGCTTTAAGGGCAGAAACAGCAGATCAGGAATGCAGGGATATGAATTCTTGACACCATTCTGATACTGGTTGAGAGACTCTCTTGCTCTTGGCCTCAGTTTCATCTGTGAAGTGAGCAGATTTATCTAGGTAATCTCCAAGATACGTTCCTGTTCTAGGAGTCTGTGATTTTGTGTTAATGTATGATCAGGTTGAAGTCTATTATATATCATAAGCATCATACTCCAATATTTTAGATATAAGACATTGCATAGAACTTTGAAGATAAAAGAGATCTGAGGTGTGCCATTTATTGGCAAAAATTCACAGACTATTTGAGACAATAGGACAGACATATAAAAATAAAGGTAAGAGCTTTATTCTTACTTAAACTTAGGTATTTTCCTAGAAGAAATTGAAAAGGAATGGGGTGCTTGGTTGGTGCTCAACTATTTGAGATATGATTACAAATATTTAGACACATTTTCCATAAAGAGTTCTGATGGACCTCTCTTGGCTCTCTTTGATGAGGTATTGTGGTGTTGAACTTCTATAGTAGAGTGAAGGTCCTCTCACCCCAGCTTTAAGGAGAACTATTTCATTTTTATCTGTTTAATATATTGAGCTTCCTTATTATCTTAGTCATTTTGGGCTGCTATAACAAAGTACCACAGACTGTATGGCTTGAATGATGTAATTTTATTTCTCATAGCTCTGGAATCTTGGAAGTATAAGATCAAGCCAGCAGATTTGGTGTCTGGTGAGGGCTCACTCTCTTTTTCTTAGATGGCAACTTCTTACTGAATCCTCACATGGCAAAAGGGATGAGCAAGCTTGTTAGGCCTCTTTTATAGAGGCACTAATCACATTCATGAAGCCTGTGGTCTTATGACTGAATCATCCCCCCAAATAACTCACTTCTTAATACCGCCGCATTGAGAATTAGATTTCAACATATGACTTTGATGGGGAGTAGCACAAACACTTAGATCATAGCACTTGTCAAATCTAATTTGAAGGTAAGAGTCTACTTCTCTGGAGACTGTAGACATCAGCCAAATGGTGAAATAGGACTTTCCAGAGCCCCCGCCAGCAAAAACATCAATTTGAACAACTATCCATGCATGGAAATACCTTCATGAGAACTAAGGAAACCAAGCGACAGATTATAGCACCTGGGTGTAGCACAGAAATAATAGAATACTCACTGAAAAGGGTATAAAGGACAGATTTACATTACCTGTGTCACCACCCCCTACCTCCAACTGCAGACAGAACAGTGTGGAGAGAGATACACTCTGTTTTGGGGAAAACACAGAAAGGAGTACCGGACATTACCTTGGACCTCAACACTGGGCCTACTCCAGTAAAACTCAGCACTGAGAAAACCTGGCCTCAGACTACAAGCCAGTACCTGTGGACTGAGTCTCCAGGCCCTCCTTGGTGCTAGGTTGAATCCCACAGCCCCAAGCTCCAAGCTTGCCTGGAATATTTTGTTCCTGTCCCACCACCAGGCTGAACCCGGGGTCCCAAGGCTAGTGTCAGGCAAACCCCACATATTCAGTTGGCCCCAATGGCCCCAGGCTTTGGACTACCCAAATACCAGGCTAGATTCTATAGCCCTAGTCATAAGGTAAGCCTCTGTGGTCCAGGCTTCAGAACCAGCCCAGGTTTTAGACCAGCAGGTTGGCCCAGACAGCTTCAGGATTCAGGCCAATACACAGTCAAAGGAGAAAAAAAAAAAAAGAATGAAAAGGAATGAAGAGAGCTTTTAGGATGTATTGGCCAGCATCAAAAGGGCAAATATTTGAATTATAGATGTACAAGAAGAAGAAGAGAAAGACAAAGGCCCAGAAAACTTATCTAAACAAATAATAGCAGAAAACTTTTCACATCTGGGGAAAAATAAATATCCAGGTACAGGAAGTTCAAATGGCTCTAATTAGATTCAATCCAAACAAGACTATACCAAGATATATTATAATCAAATTGTCAAAGACAAAGAGATAATCTTGAAAGCAATAAGAGAAAGACGCATATCACACACAAGGGAGTTCCAATAAGGCTAGCAATGGACCTCTCAGCAGAAATCATACAGGACAGGAGAGAGTGGAATATATTCAAAGTGGTTAAAGGAAAAAAATATTTCCAACTAAGAATACTATACCCAGCAAAGCTACCCATCAGAAATGAAGATGAGAAAAGACCTTTCAAGACAAACTAAAGCTGAGGGAGTTCATCGCCAGCAGACTTGTTTTACAAGAAATGCTAAAGGGAATTCTTCAAACTGAAAGAAAAGCATGCAAATTAGTAACAAAACATATGAAACAAAAACATATGAAAGTATAAAACTTACTTATAAAAGTAAGTACACAGTCAAATTTGGAATAATCTAATACTATAATGGTAGTTTATAAATCACTTAAATCTTGAGTATGAAAGTTAAATAACAAAACTATTAAAATTAGTAGCACCTGCCATAATTTGTTAAGGGATTACAATATAAAAAGACATAAGTTGTGACATCAAAGACTTAAAATGCAGGGGGGAGGTGTGGAGTAAATTTTTTTTCTATGATCAAAATTAATTTGCTGTCAGCTTAAAATAGCCTCTATAACTATAATATGTTTTATGTAAACCTCATGGTAACCACAAAGCAAAAATCTATAGTAGATACACAAACAATAAAGAGGTAAGGAACTAAAGCATACTTCTAGAGAAAATTATCTATCACAAA